>JANHAO010005256.1:0-22892 GCA_026873985.1 Saraca asoca | reverse complement strand
AAAATGCTTTGCTGTCTCAAGCGAGAGCTTCTCGAGGAAGCCGTTTTAGGCTTGCTGCAACGAGGGGGCGAGCGTGAAAGGAGTGGTCGCTGATCTATCGTCCGAGCCTATTATCGTAGAGTCGCACAGTCGTTGAGGCGTGGTCTTTCACACCACGGTCGAGCGAGGCAGTCGAGACAGGGTTTAGCACCTGATGCGCTCGTTGCTGTTTCCCTGAGCTCTCGAATACTATTTGCTGAGACGCGAGGACTGGCATTTGGGTCCTCGGGGACTCGGTGACTTGTCCGAACGAGGGCATTTCCGATGTATAACAGAATATGTATAATTTTAATAATATAATATTACATTTAAAAATATATATGGTTATTTTTTATATTTAAAATATAATCATAATTTTAAAATAAGAAATTTAGTAATAAAATTTTGCATTAATTATGTAAAAAAATAAAATATATTGACTTTTAGTTAAATTACAACAAATAATATTATGTTTAAAAATATATTTAATTATAATATGATGAAATCAATTACTATAATTAAAAAATGGGATATATTTGCTTGATTTGCTTATATTATGACAATATAATATTACTCTAAAGAAGGTTAAAACTTTTTTAAGTGTAAAAGAAAGTTTTATTATTAAATTTCCTATTTTAAAATTATGATTATGTTTTAAATATAAAATATTATCAAATATGTTTTAGATGAAAAATATTTCATAAGAAATCGTCATGTGTTCTAATATAACATTAGCAATTTCTCCTTTATATAATATATATATTTTTTATTTATTATTTTATATTAGATTTATTATTTAATTATTTTCTTTTCAAATTATAAAAATGATTTTAAAATATTATTGTTACAAACATAAAATTTAGTGTGCTTGATATATGTTATTAGAAAATATCAAAATTGATTTTTTTAATAGCAATGGGGCAGAGCCTATAGGAATCTTACAAACTTACAGACCCTCTTTCAAGATCATCTAACAATAGAGTAATACAATTATAAGGAGCAAACTCTAGCAGGTGAACACCAGTAGGACTATGAAGGGCCTCGTTAGCCAAAAATTCTGCTATCCTATTATTTTCACTAGACACATGGGAGAACTCTACCTATCATTTCCTTGCTAAGAGATCCGTGATTTCATAAACAATAACAATATTCGGATGCTGTGGACCATAGCCATTTTAAGCCAAAGCAATGGCTGTAGTTGAATCTGACTCAATGCAGATTTCATCCAATCCCAAACTTTACCCTCAAGCCTATAGCAATTGCCCATAACTTAACAGCCAAAACACCTCCATTTCCACCATTACATAAGAAACCATGAATCCAATGGCCTAACCAATTTCTAACAACTCCTCCACAAGCAATAATACCCTTTCCATTAACACAAGCACCATATGTGTTTATTTTGACCCAGCCAAAAGTTGGTTTCTACCACTGTCTTGGAAGGTTTGAAGAGGAGTAGCCAAGGAGACCAGTATCATTCAAAATAGATTTTCTTTTGACAAAATCTAAAATAGTTTGTAGTCTCTGAACAATCGACCTAAGTTTGATTGATTAGGACTAGCTAAGCAATTGGCATTAGCATGCAGCTTAGCCTATGTCAAATGACCAACCACATTTGCTCAATCGGCCTGGATGTGGAACTTGACCAAATGAGAGTCTGGTGAAGTGATCACTTAAACAACACATAACAAAAGGCATGACTTAAGCCTATATGAACAATGTGACACTAGCAACTACCTAGCAGGAATCTCGCTAACGTTACCAATATGTTGCAGACATGCGGTAGCACTACATTCTTCCAAGAGCATCTAATTGGCACATTCAATACCTATATATACCAATAGGTATTCCTCTTTCAGATTATCTTGATTATACTACTGAAACTCTGCTAAAATACTAATTTGAACATCGGAGTGTGCACAACGGACTACTTTCATCGTGTGTGATTGACCCTGTTGTGTTTGTAGGTCGCTTTCTAGCTTCACCTCTTTTCATCAATCAGCCTTGCTACTTAGAGAGTTTCATTTGGCTTCGTCTGAGGTTTTCCCAGCCACCATTATGTCTCATTGCTATCATTCACAGGCTTCCAATGCTCCATGATCGGATGGGTGTAGTCATCGTGACAGAGCTAGAGACAATCACTATACAGACTAGATGGCAGAAGAGGCTTGTCGGATTACTATCAAGCTCCATCATGACGCATTGACGGAGTAGCTTCACCAATTGCATGAGAAGTTGGATGCCCTTTGTTGTGCCCGAGTGTAGTCCACTTTGCCCCTACCACTTCTAGTCCTCTAAGCCTTGTTCTCAAGTAGGCCAACAAACTCACTTCATCTTTTCCATCAGTAACCTAGACCTTTCACATCCTAGAGCCTCAGCAACTTCAGTTACCTCTGGCACCTCATTTGCAGGTGTAGCCTTCTATTCCCATGGTTTCTTTGCCAAATGCCATTATCAGTCTTTTGTCCTACACCCCTATCTTTACTTCCTACAAACCTCTCAGGTCGAAACCCCGATTGGGCCACATGAACCCAATGTTTCAGTTGCTCCACCGTGCTTGGCTAATGTTTGCCACCATATTTCCTATACTATGAACCTTATGACCCATTGAACTTAACTATGGACCTTAACTAAACCTCTAAGCAAGTATCCTTTTACTAAGAGGAGAACTACCCATTCTCAATGGCTATGATGGCTGCTCTATTGCCTGTCCACTTTAAACCACCAACTCATATAGACTCGCATGATGGCTCAATCGATGCACAAGAACGCTTAGAGGCGTTCTGGGCATCGATGTTACTTTTAAGCACTCTGGATACTATTATGTGCTGAGCCTTCTCTACCACCCTTAAAAAATTGGCCTACGATGGTTTATGACCTACCTTGGTAGTTGATTGACAATTTTTGTCAGCTTGTCGAGGCATTTTCTACACAATTTGCTATCAGTAGAGTCCTTAGGAAAACTTTAGTTGCTTTGGTTAATTTTAAACAAGGGCACCGTGAGACCCTTAAGGAGTACTTGACTCACTTCAATACTTAGGCATTAAAAATCTGGGACCTTAATGAAGGAGTGGCTATTCATTAGATTAGCACAGGCCTTTGCTTGGGGCACTTTTCCCTCTTACTGGCCAAGCACCCTGCTATCTCCGTCTCAGAGCTCTTGGCTAGATCTGAAAAATATATTAATGTTGAAGAAGTTGAACTCACTTGGTGATAGATAGAGAGCATGCAATCTGATAGTGCACCTCCTATAGAAAGACCTTTTGAGAAGGATAAAGGACTTCCTCAGGGGTGATTTAACAAATATGAATTGTTGAATGCACCAATAAGCAGTATAGTGCAAGATGTCTAAGCAATTGAATTGATAAAGTTCCCTCCATAAAAGTGGCAAAAATTCCCCAAATAGACAAATCTAAGTTTTGTAAGTTCCACCAGGACTACTGGTTTCACACAGATGAATGTGCCACTTTGAATGATGAAATTGAACCATTTATAAGGTAAAGGCATCTATTGAAATATAAGACATTTCATGCAAGTGAGGGGAAGCAAGAAAATAGAGAAAGGGACTATTCCTTATGGCTCAGTCAATTAGGGGGTAAGCATGTGGAAGCAACCTTTCCGATATTGGGGATGATAGAAGCAATTGTTAAAGGATTCACTGGGGGAGGAGTTTCTAACAATGCAAAGAAAAGGCATCTTAGAGTAGTAATGGCAGTAGAGGGGAAGAAGAGGAAGGAGTAGTATGAACCAATTTGTTTCACAAAATAGGATTTCATGGACATTGACAGGGCCTATGACTGCCCAATAGTTATTTTGGCTCTGCTACGTAACTTCATTGGCAAGAGGATCCTCATTGATCAGGGAAGTTCTATTGATATTTTATATTTGCATATTACTGATGCCTTGACTTTTAGAACATTTAAGCCTTACACAACGTCTTGATTGGCTTCATAAGAGGGTATATATGGGTGGAAGAAATGGTGACTTTAAGGCTAACCTTGGGAATTCAGCCATTGATAAAGAGAATAGATGTTAATTTCCTTGTATTAGTAACCCCTAATAGCACTATAATGCTATTTTGGGTTAGCTATCTTTGAATTAAGCAAGAGCCATTGTCTTTACTTCTTGCTTGTTAATGAAGTTCCCAATAACGGGAGGAATTGGGGAAGTACAGACTGACCAGCAGGTTGCTCAGAAGTGTTATATGGCAAGTTTGGCCAAGATCCAAGGAAACCTTATTAGGCTATAATAAGCACTTATGTATAAGAAAAATGGCAAATCCCAGATGGTGAACTTAGCACTTTTTGACATTTAACATGATGATCTTTGCTGACTGGAGCTAGGTTTGGATATATAAGAGGTGTGGATTTTTAGGGATCATGATGAAAGAGTAGTCAAGATTAAGGTAGATTTGGGAGAGATAGATTAGGATCAGCTAATCAAGCTCTTGCAAAATTATATTGAGGTGTTTGCTTAGACACCCATAAACAAGCCAAGAATTAATCCAGAGGTGGCTTGTCATAAGTTGTCAATTAACCCAAGTATAAAGTTGGTGTAGCAAAAGAAGAGGAATCATGGTCCTGAGGGCAGAATATAATAAGAGAGGAAATGACAAATTGCTAAGTATGGGGTTTATTAGGGAAATCCGGCACACCACTTGGCTAGCAAATGTAGTCCTTGTGAAAAAGCTACAGGATGGTGGAGGATGTGTGTGGACTTCACTGATCTTAACAAGGCCTGCCCTAAAGATTCATATCCACTTCCAAACACTGATCAACTAGTCGATAGCATGACAGGCTTTGAAATCTTTAGCTTTGGAGAAGTGTTTTCAGGATACAATCAGCTAAAAATGCACCTTGATGATGAGAACAAGACAACATTCATAATCATCTAGGGGACCTTTGCTATAAGGTCATGTTATTCGACTTGAACAATGCAGAGGCAACTTGTCAAAGAATGATGAATAAGGTTTTTGTTGAGCAGATAGGTAGAAACATGGAAGTATATGTAAATGACATGATAATTAAGTCAAGAAGTTCAAAGCACCATTGGCAAGATTTGGAAGAAACATTTGAAACTTTGTAAAAGTTTGGAATAAGGTTGAATCCAAAAAAATGCATGTTCAGAGTAAAAGTCGGGAAATTTTTGGGTTTCATGATTATCAAATAGGGTATAGAGGCTAATCCATCCAAGTGCCAAGCTATGATTGATTTGAGGATCCTAGCGAATAT
Organism: Saraca asoca; assembly: GCA_026873985.1. Taxonomy (NCBI): domain Eukaryota; kingdom Viridiplantae; phylum Streptophyta; class Magnoliopsida; order Fabales; family Fabaceae; genus Saraca; species Saraca asoca. The sequence continues at coordinate 17,643 of JANHAO010005256.1, read as the reverse complement.
GAAAGAAGTGTAGATGCTCAATAGAAAGGTCACAGCCTTGCTCACTTTATGTCCAAGTATGGCCTTCCTATGACAATTATATTCGATAACAAAAAGTAGTTTGCTAGTTGTGACTTCCAAAACTTTTGCCCATAGTATATTCATGTTTGTACATATATTATGAAAGTTTGAGTCTCTCACATTTGTAAAATAAAGGTTAAGGATCAAGCAAAGATTCACTTCTATCAAGTACCCCCAATCAAATGGATAGGTCAAGTTGGCAAATAGGATCATCCTAGAGGGTTTGAGCAAAAGATTGGATAAGGCAAAAGGAAGATGGGCTAAAGAGTTACCGAGTGGCTTGTGGTCTTACAAAACCACTATGTATTTAGCCATGGGTGAAACTCCATTCATGTTCACATACGGTAGTGAGGCCATGCTCCCAATGAAGCTTGGACAATGCTCTGAATGAAGAGAGTAATATGAGTAATAAGGAAATGAAGAAAGAAGAAGAGAAGAGCTAGACATGCTAATCGAGATAAGGGAGATGACTCAACTTTGAAATGAATGTGATAAGGTAAAGATCACAAGAGTTGCAAACAAAAGAGTGAGGAATAAAGCATTCATGAAGGGTGACTTGGTCCTAAGAAGAGCAAATAGACCACAAAAAATGCATGTTGAGGGAAAGTTAGCAGCTGCGTGGGAGGGGTTGTTCAAAGTGCAAGAAAGTCTTCTCAATGGCACTTATTGCTTAGAAATTATTCAAGGGAAGCTCCTTCCCTGAGCATGGAATGTAACACACTTAAAATGATATCATGTATATCTAATCGTTGAGTGTAATAAATCATGTATCTAAGACAATGAAATGAAATTGAAAGATTACATCATATATGTTTCAAAGTCCGAGTAGATTCCTTGACATAAATAAAAATTTGAGCAACTCCCTTGGTATAAACCAAAGTTTGAGTAGATCACTCAACATAAACATAACAAATGAGCAGATCCCTTGGTATAAATCAAAGCTGGAGTAGATCCCTTGGCATAAATATAACAAACTGAGCAGATCCCTTAGTATAAATTAAAGCCCAAGCAGATCTATTGGCACAAATATAACAAATCGAGCAGATCCCTTGGTAAAAATAAAAAATCTGGGTAGCTCTCTCGATATAAGTCAAAGCCTAAGCAGATCCCTTAGCACAAATAAGAACTAAGCAGTTCCCTTGGAATAAATAATGGACCAAGCAGACCCCTTGGCAATGATAAAAGACTAAATAGACATCTTAGTATTAATAAGTGACCTCAAAATGTGATATTCAAATGCATGCTAGAATAATTAAAATTGAATGATTGACAAGCCAATAAAGGGAAGCTAAGTATAAAGCCCATTAAAGGCATAAATGTGAAGGCACCATGTAAAAGTTTACTAAAATAATATTACTCACAAAAGTCCATCCATTATTCCATTAAAAAGCTAATTAGCTTAACCCATACATATGTAAAATGAATGTGCGATAATAATCAAGACCTAAGGGGGCTTTATTGTTCTTCCATTCTTCCAAGATTTTCTCTTGGGGCTGGTTCCCATCAAACTTAGAAAGGCTGCATGAGGAAATCCTAATATTCATCATTTTTGTCATTAGAATCTTGCCCTTGGAAGAGCCCTCAATAGGTGTATTTCATTTTGAGGAGGCAATGTCTTAGGGTGACCAAAAGAAGGCTTTCCCTAGTCAGGAGATGAGTCATTTATAATGATCACCTCTAGCATCGACTTGGTCTAAGCAATCGATAGGTCCCATTTGGCCTGAGTTTGCGTATGAGTCTTCAATGATCGCTTGGAGTCCATCTTTGACTGGAGAAGTGAGTTAGCTAGTAATTTGAAAGCAAATAGCAAGAAGATGATAAAAAACAATAAGTAGTTAAGGATAAAAGTTTAGACCTTTTAGGTACAATTTGAGGAGATAGATAGAGTCATGAGAAGTGTGGTTGCTAAGGGCAAATTGTTGGTCTTGATAATGATATATCTAATGAACAGATCTTTCCCTTATTTCAGTTAAGAAATTTATATACTCTTTATTATAACAAGGATTCTAAATGAATTTAACAATATTGTTAATTTTAATTTGAATTAGCAAATGGTTTCTTTCAATTAGCACAGCTGAAAAATTTAGCATTCAAGAATTATATCAGATTAATAAAGATTGCTGAATTAATGTATAAACCAAAAATGAGATTAACAGAATTGTAGTATGCAATGTAGCAAAAATTTAGAATTATAGAATCTGTGACCATGCAAGAATATAAATGTAGAAATTAAAGAATTGAGACACAGATTTTTAAAGTGGTTCAACTTGAATTAAAATCGTAATTCAAGTCTACTCCGCTAGATCAGTACTCAATCATATGATTGTTTTTATTAACTAAATATCAGAATTTATTAGGGCTCTTATTGACCAGTTTTACAATAAGAAATTAATAGACTCTTATAATACCTAAGATACAAAAATTCTATTCTAACCTAACTATGATTAACCTCATAGCTAAGAAGATCTAACTAGAATTCAATGCACCTACTACAAATTGCAATCAACATCACAATTTTAGAAGGATGCAAAGGGAAAATCAACCTTTTCCTTTGTATCAAGATGTCTAACCCTAGAAATCTTAAAGAGTAGAACAAGATAAAGTTTAGAAATACAAACAGTAAAATTGATATGTGAATCTCAATTATCTAAGTAGAAATCACTTTCTAATTGCTCAAGATTTGTCAGAATTGTTCAATCCAAGTGAGGTAGAAAATAGTAGATAAAACCTCTGGGTTTTTCTTAGTTTTCATCATTGTGTATTATGAGGAGTTATGTTTTGAAAATAAGGTTTAGTCTATTTATAGTTGAGTTAGACGATAACTAATTTTTAGTGCTTGAATTGATTCATGACAGTTATAATAAACTTCTAACTAACTAATCGATTTATAAATTAATTTACATCATCTAAAAAGTCATCCATGAATTGATTGATAAATTGATTCGTAGAGTTTTGAAAACAGATCTCGAATTGATTTAGAAATATTCTAAACCTTTAGTAAGAAAAATTTTCTTCATGAATCAATTGACAAATCAATTCAAGTATATTTCATAAGTTTTTCAACATGAATCAATTCTTAAATTAATTCACACAATGAAAAATTATTTTATAAAAATTTGACTTGTGAAGTAATATGTAGAAAATTTGTTTGAAAAACTCATTTTAGGTAATTTGTTTTACCTCACTGTAAGTTACTTTTAGAAAAAAAAACATACTTGAACAATTTGAAAAAGATTTCTATTATAAAAGATCCTAAGCAATAAAGTAAAAACTTAATACTAAAGTAGATCTTTTGATCAAGCTTTGATCAACTTTGAATCCTATAAAATAAATAAGCACTTAAACACATAGTTAGATTGTAATGTAAACTAAAATTATTTTTCAATCATCAAAACTAAAGAAAAGATGTAGCTAGGATAACCTGGGCTAACACAAGCCTCCATTCATAGCACATTTTGAAGAGCGTAAGAAGGAAAAGGGGGCCAAAACATGCAAAATATAAAATCAAAGGTAGATTTACGAACATAAGGAAGGAATGAAACCAAGAAGATAAGGAAAAGCATTAGAGCAAAGGGTGGCAAACATCAACACCTAGGCCCTATAATGGAGAAATACAATAGATACCACTAAGAGAACCAATTTGGCATTTATAGGGGAAAGGAAGACATTTAACGACTAGGAAGAATCGAGATGAATGGTTGAGATCGCAATCCTTACAAGTTTCAAGATTCTTTGAAAAAATAAAATCCTTGGGGAATCTCAAGAGTCCTCAGGAAGGAAGGATCCCTAAGTAGTCTCAATTTCTTAGGGAAAGAAACTCTTTGGGGTAGGTTGGTTATTACATTGGCACCAAGGAAAATGCCAAATAGCTTCCCCAACATTGGTAAGATCTGTTAAGCTAAGAGCTTGATAGAACCCTTGATGATGAGAGGGCTAGCAAGAAAAGAAAAGTAAGCAACAAGCACAAAAGCCCTTTGGAGGTATGGAAGATCAGAAAAATAGAATGATAAAGCCTATTAGAGGTTCATTCAGACGTGAAACTTAATAGTGTTAAGGTAATAGTTGTTTGATAAAGCAACAAAAAGAGCCAGTTGAAGACATACATATTGATAAGTGTTGTGTAAAAGAAAGCTAAAGAAATAATGTACAAATGAAAATGAATTCATTAATGGGGCTGCTTGACCTATTTCATACAAAAAAAGAGAGCATAATTGAGTTGTAGTCACCTCAAAGACACACTATGAAGCTTGATTTTTTGATAGCTCTTCCAGAATCTCATCATGGTCTTTTCTTGATTGAGCTGAGAAAGTTCAAGCATCATGTTAGGAATTGTCACAACCTATATTTATGGCCATGACTGGCATTATTTTTAATCCTCAATTGATAATTCACCAACCTTGATCCTATTTCCATTAACCTTTATTGTTCATAATTCACCAACCTTGATCCTATTTCCATTAACCTTTATTGTTCATAGTTGTTTTGATATTTCCAAATTAATTCTATTCAGACCTAATTGATTAGTTAAGGAATTATGAGTTTACGAAAAGAAAGGAGAGTTATTTTGATGTATAAACATATTTATGTAATGTACAACAAAATAGCCCAAACAAGGCACATGCTTTTAGAACAATTATGTTTAAAGTATACATCAAGTTTTCAAAATAATATGCTCATATAATGAATTCTATCCTCATATTCTCCTAAAGACTTGTTATGGTGGTTATGAACATATCAGCTATTATCTCAACAGGATTAACATCCATCCTTATGTTCTGATGGATGATTAGTAGCAATATTCTGAGAATCTAAAAAATGTTTAATAGAAGAGTGAATCTGGAGCTCAGTGAGATAAATACGTACCTAACTTATGAATTTATCATGAATTAATGATATACATGTACATAATAACCATATATTCATAATTCTATGCCAAGCTTAATAAACAAATCATAAATTTTCTTAAACTAACCTCTAAATGGTCTCATATCACATTATCATTGCCATATTATAAAGAATCATGATTTTCTTATGGCCTCAAGCCATTATCATCAATCATCTTGTTGTCATATCTTATTATATCACATCTCAGTATTTAATAGAATACACAAATAACCACCCTTTGGTTAGCATCACCTAACATGATCATTAACACATTATAAGGAATCATGATCTTTATATCATCAATAGCTAACATTAGTCATTACACTTTCAAAACACATCATATCACAATTTAGCATCTTATAGAATAACAACTCAGATGCATAAGCAAAATAAATAACAATAATTGAAACACTCCTTGTTACTCTATTCCTATGTTATCCCACATAAGCCCAACCTTATCCTTCCAAGCCAGCCTTATTCCATTCATTATATTAGAATGCATAGATCTAAGATTTGGTTCATTTCCTCCATCTCATCCCATCAATCACATGTCAAGTCTTCTAAGAGCTTTTCAAGCTTTCAACAGTATCATTCACATAATAGTTATATCATAGAGTGCATATTTCAATCACAATCTCAGTCATATATCTTTTGCCACATTATCACATTTCTTCATCATCATATCATAGATCATATACCATTCCATGTATCATGGGAAATTTTCAAGCTTTTCAATATTATCATTTCTCATCACATTCATTTCATATAATTTGTCATCATATATCATATATCATTACCCCTAATCTCATAGAGAATTCTCAAGATTTCAAGCAGTATCATTTTTCATAACAATCATGTTACAAAGTTCACATTCAATCATGTTTCAACATTATTAATCATCATTTCTCGTAATAGTCATAGCATAAGTTCTCATAAAGTATCGAATCACAATCATAAACTCTTCACCATGGTCACATTCCATTACTAATACAACCATACACTCCTTGTCACATTTTAATATTAGTCATCAAGATTATTGCCGCAACATCAATAGGTTTAGACAATTATTAGATTTATTGATATTAGCCTATGCATTGCTCATTTAGGACTTCTTAATTATTATACTCGAATTAGCTAGAATTCATATCATACAATACACTATTCATTACCATCATAATATCTCCAATATTACTGCCTTAATATCAATATTTATTTTATTCATTCAAGGATGCATATCATTTATATTTACAAATTAATTACTTAATTTCTAACATATTTTAATGATTTTAATACTCCATTATTCAATCATTCATCTATGTAATTAGTTCCAGAACCCAACCTTACCTTCCATCCCACTATAAGGAAGAAGTTATAGGCAATGCATCATTATCTTATAAGTGTTTCAAACATACTTTAACATACATTTCATTTTTAGAGCTCAGGATATGAATCACCCTTGTTTACACATAATTCATGATTATGATCACAAAAATAGAGTATGCCTTTAGGCCATTTTGATTTGAATAAAAAATTTAGCTTATTTTGTACAATTCAAATTGACCTATCCTAGCCCTATTTTTGATCTTGATCACGATTTAGATCGCATTTAATCCTAGGCTTCCTAAAATTTTGTAACTTTTAATGAGTGAATTCACATTTTAAACTATATTTTCTCCAGTTAAATTGAAGTCTTCACATTTGGTTCTCACGATTCTAATCGTGATTGCACTTGACTTTCAATTTCTTGGCTCAGATCATTCTCGTGATTTTGATCACACATCCAGATTTATACCAGCTTTTGGTGCAACTACATGTTTCTACAAGAAGATATCTTATTTCCTTTACCAAACTTTATGTGTTAACTCAGCCAACTCTTAATTACTAAAGAACTAACCATAAAACTAAGCTTTTACAACCAAACCATTATATTTATATCAACAACACCTATCAGAATCAATTTATACCATAAGTTCACATAATGCCCATCTTCTTTAACATAAACAACAATTCAATAGTTTATCATCAATTAATTGTTTTATAACTCATAGAAAAGGTAAGAATTACTCACGAAAGTGGTCAAGAACAAGAAATTAAATTGTTTCAACTAAAGTTTTCAACACTTTTCATGAACAAGAGAGAAGACATATTAGATTTCCTTGGATTTTTAAGAGTTTTCTTACATCAAATAGTCAAACACCATAAGACCATGACTCTAGTCCATAAAAACAAGGTAGAAGTGGAAGATTTAAGCCTAAAAAACACTAGAAATCCATATGGGTTTGTGAGTTGAATAATGAAATGAATAGTAACTCTCAAATTCAAAAATTCATATCTTAGATTATATTTGATGAATCAACAAGATTTTGTTATCAAACTAAAGAGGAAGTAGAGAGGAATTAACAATAAAAATATGAGAAATTAGCATAAAGGAATGAATTGATTACTTGTAGACAGAGAAGGAGAGCCTTCCAAAATGAGTTGAAAAATAATGCAATGAATTGCATCAGGAAGTGGTGTGACGAAGAAGAAGGGGGAAAAACTCACTAATCATTATACTCACTAATCACCAGCGACTTTGAATTTTTGATATAATTTAGTTAAATTAATTTTTTTTTGTAATTACCATAACTTTTCACTTATTGGGTATCTATAACCCTAGTTTCAATCTCCCTAAAGTTTTCCAAAAATTAAATCCCCAAAACATAGATTCTCTTTTATATGCATTCATAATGAAAGTTTTCTTTTCCTGAGGATTCCTAAAGTTTATATAATTTAATTCTATGATATCTCGACAATTTGCATATTGAAATATAAAATTTTAAAACTCTCAAAACTCTATTTTTGTTCTTTTTAGGTTCTTAAAAAAGGCATTTTATTACCAAAATTAATTTCAGAAAAAATTTGGATATTATAGGATTAAAATGTTGAATCTAATGGATGGCTTTTGCAAATCCAAAGCGAAGCATAGGATAGCTAAGAGTTTTGGCCTCCTTCATAGCATTCTAGAATTTTTGGCCAAAGGCTACTTCACTATCTACCTGACTTTTCTATTCGGCTTCCAACTCTTTCCGTAGGTCCTTACTTTTTTCAGATGAGGCATCTCATTCCTTCATAAGTGTAGTAATACAATCAATCAAATTAGAAATGCTCTTTTCTTAATTGGCCACATCCTTAGACTTAGGCTCCATATTTTTCTTTAGCTCCTCCTGGACACTTGGGTCCAATTCCACCGGTTCTCTCTCACTCCTTGCAAAGGTTAGCATGGTAGCCAAAATGGCAGTGGTTAAGTGAATGAGCTAGGTCATAGATGATTTCAAAAGGCACAAAGGACCATAGTCCAATATAAACTCCTTAGTGTGATCCTGGTTAGTTGGGAGAAGCAATTGGCTACTTAAGAAAGCACCATAATTAGCATCTTTGTACCATTGGCTATCTATGGTATCAAAGGACAAGTTACTCCCTACAAGGGCCTTGATCGACTACATTACTTTCCAGTGCCCACCTTAATTTTCTTCATTGAGGGAGTAAGAGCATTGGAAGAGTTGCTTGCCTTGCCTTTGCTAGACTTTTCACAGAAAGCCTTGCACTTTCTTAAGGACAATGTCCTAGTATAGCTAGAGGCATTTAAATGTCGATCAATGGAGGGAGAGCTGCTAGTATTGTTTGTTAAGGGTGGCAGCTCAAGCTAAACGATTAGTGATACAATGGGTTTCTCCTTGGCCAAGGCTTGGGCACAAATCTTGACTATGTGTTTTAGGTCCATCTTCAAATGATGTATCTCTAAAGCTTTGCTATTCAGCTAGCAATCGAAAAACAAGAAAACAAACATAAATCAATGAGGTAGAAGCAACAAGCAAGAAGCTAAATTACAAAGTAAGGCATATATAGAGGACAAATTGAGCATCAAATAGCCATAACACCAAGAGTTAAATGACAAAGTCTAGATTGTTGCTTGAGAGATCCTAAAAAAGGTAGCCCCAAGGCTGCTTCGTCAATTTGGTCCACTTGGCCGGGTAGAGTGGCTTCCCATCTTGGAGAAAAAATTAGTGAAATCCCTTAACCAATTGAACTTTGAAGAAAGAATGCTTCTAGGAGGGAATACTAGTAAGCATGTTTTCTATAATGACTCAATTAGGGCATTAAAAGAAGTGCACCTTGCCCCTAGCTTTCTATTATGAGTAGGTGAAGAAAAAGAAGAAAGACCCTATGGTTGGGGTAAGGCCAATTTGAAGGCTCAACACTTCAAAGTTAAGAAGGAAAGCCTAAGCATTTGAAGTCAATTAGGAAGTGTTCATGGTCTAGAGGACGCTTATTTAAAACATAGAAAAATGAGAGCAAACATGTAAATGATTAACCATATCCTTATAGTGTTGAATTACCTATGCTAGTAGTATTAGTGAGTTAGGTCATCTCCACAGGGACTAGTGAAATGGGAGGGGTTTATGATTGATTTAAAATTGTAGAAATCTAGAAAACACAAATGCAAAAATGATGTAGTAAAAGAGCATAGAAATGATGCAACCAATCTAAGGGATAATCACAACTCCTCTAAATAGATTTATAATAGACCATTAAACGTGCATTCAATTTCAATTGATTGCCTAACCTAGAGCTATCTGGAACCCCTGCAATAGCCCTCAAATCCTCCACTAGATAACCACCTAAGATTTAGCTTAGCATGATTAGCGGAAACAAGTAACCACTTATTCCTAAAGTTAGATGCAAGTAAGCTTGAAAACTAGAATTTAGCTAGGCTAAGCAATTGACCAAACACCTTTGGTTCAATCACTTAAACCTTACTTTTCATGTGAAGAACATTGAACCACCAGCCAACATTCAACACTAAATTTAGCTAGATTCATCAATTAAACATAGATCACACATACAATCACCAAGTGGCCATATTAGCAATTATACATGTAACCAAACAGCAAGATAAAGAGAGAAGCAGGAGTAAATTAGCTGAAATTAAATAGATAAGAGCAAAGTATCAAAACCAAACCAATTGAAGTGTGATACCTTTAGACTTGGTTACAAAGTGCTTAGCTTTCCTTGGTTGCCATGAAAATGCAGAGAGAAACTAAAGAGAGCTAAAAGTCTAATTATAAAAAGTTGACAAAGAATGAATGATCTCAAAGGGGTTCAGCTATTTATATCTCCTAAGCCCTCACTAAGCCTCATGGGCCACCTCTTAGGTTCATAATGAATTAGGCCTTGTTATGATTGAAGCCTTTAAATTATATTTACAAATTCAAATACAAAACCAGTCCTTTATAGAGTAAAACACTAGTTTGACTTTAGCCTCTGTGTTGACCTCCAAAACTATGTAGTTTCACTAATTTTAAAGCTTAAAATCATTAGGCTGGATCTTAGGGATCTTTGGGCTTTTCTTTGACCTCATTTGACCCATTGAAGCTTTAGTTAGGATCCAATTTAATATGAAAAACTTAAGGTCAATTTGGACAAAAACACTAAGACAACTTCACAGCGAATTTTGAGACTCCAAATGGTAGAACTAGGCTCTAGCCTCAACATAAAAGTTGTAGAAATTTTTCTTAGCTTTCCAACCATATAAAGGTTGACCCAATCTGACATTTAGAGCTTAAGTTATAACTTGAAACCTAAAATAGTGTTAAAAATCCAGCATTAAGTAATTAATTCAATTAAGCTCCAAATCATGACCAAATCACAAAACAAGGTCAATTCACTAAATTAAGCTCAATTAACATCCTAAGAGGTAGAGTATGAGAGGAAACAAATGTGGAAATATTTTACTTATCAAATTTCCCCACACTTAGCTTTTGCATGTCCACGAGCAAACATAACTTTATTCAAAACTGAAAAACTAAACTTTTAAACACTAACTTTTCAATGATGAGGGGAATGCCTAACCAAAAGGAAGGAAACAAATGAAAAATTTTTCAAAAAGACATAACACATCATGCTCAACACTTTATTAACAACTTGAAAAAATTAACTTCAATCAAAAGGGAGGTGAATCACATTGATAGAACTTCTCAAGCAACCTTTCTAATTATCTTTGTGTCTATGATGTAGGTAGGTTTTTTACTCAATTTATTCTCATGACAATGCATTACCATAAGCTTGCTTCTCATCTCATTGCCACTACCAAAATTACATGCACAACATAAATCAAAAGGACTTTATTCAGGGTTGTAATGGGGTCAAGGAAAAAAAGAAAGGAAAGGAATAAAATGGATATGAAAGGATAAAAATCAAAGAGATTAAAAGAGCTTTGAATTGAGATGAAGATTCAGGTAATCAAACATTCATAATTGGGGAATTCAACATCACAATATTCATATTGAACCATTTCTCTTTTTCTTCATTCCTTTTTTTTTTGCCTTTCTCTATTTTGTTTTGTTTTTTCTTTTTTTTTTTAAGATTTTTTCAGCTTTTTTTTTATTTTAGGAGGATTTTTTTTATTTTTCTTTTATTTCTTGACCATGATATTTGCCATAATTACCTTTTTTACCATTAATCAAGATTCCCCCACACTTGTTCAAAGAAAACATCTCAAAATGACTTAAATGCTTTATTAATCCCTAAGGTTAGGTAAAGACATTAGAGACTTGGCATGGCTATGCTTAAGGGTAAAGAATAAGAAAATGGTTAAATAAGCTCAAAGGGGTTAAACAATGGTAAAAATATGCAAGGTAAGCTATTGGGGGTAAAAGGCTATGTGAAAGAATGCCTTAATCTCTTTTGTGCATGCAAGTGCTAAATGTAACTTCAACAAGATTCAAAGCAAGTTCTAGAGCACACAGTCATGGAAGAAAATCACACAAGAAACAAAAGGAAATCATTGCGATATATACATAATTGAGGGCTCAAAATCTCACAAGCTAGAAATTGTCTACTAATGCAACCTACTAACCTTCCAAAGTCAATCACTACACTAGCTAAAAATCAAGAATCAAGAATAGAAAACTATTATTCAATTATGCTATGAAATCTTCAAAATTCAAATAAAACCTACTCAAGGCCAAAGCAAACTCAATATCATAAAATAAACACCTAAAAACTAAAAAAAAATTGATTTTTTTTGTTGGAAAACTAAAAAACAAAGCAAAGCAAAGTAAACTAAAGCTTCCCCCTCATTTAAATTCTACATTGTCCTCAATGTAACCACAAACAACAACACATAATGGACAAGCAAAATAGAAGAGGTAGGGTGAAGAAGATGCTTAGGTTGCCTTCTAAGTAGCCACTCCTCTTTAAAGTCTTTGGCTAAATGAAACTTCTCTCAATCCACATCTATGACGTCATGTAAGTTCAACTCCTCAATTGTTTACTCTTGAAAGCCCTTATGAAAGTGCTTGAGCCTATGTTGATTCTCCTTGAAGCTATTGTTTGTTGTTCTAATTTCAACTGTGGCATGTAGAAAAATATTAGTAACAACAAATGGACCTAACCACCTCAACCTCAACTTAACCAGGCATTAGCTTGAGCCTTGAGTTGTAAAGGAGCACTTTTTGTCCAACTTCAAACTCTTTCCTAGCCACCATTTTGTCATGAAAAGCCTTTGTTTTTTACTTGTAAATTCTTGAATTCTCATAAGCTTCTAAGCAGATTTCCTCAAGTTCTTGCAATTGAAGTCTTCATTGCTCACCCCATTTGCTCCAAGTCCAAATTGCATCTTTCATCACCCAATATGGTCTATGCTTAATCTCTATAGGTAGATGGCAAGATTTCCTAAAGATGATTTGATAAGGGGATATTCCAATAGGTGTCTTGTAGGCGGTCCTATATGCCCAAAGAGCATCTTCAAGTGTCTTATTCCAATCTTTCCTATTTGGTTAAACTATTTTCTTTAAAATTTGCTTAAACTCTCTATTGGAAACTTCTGCTTACCCATCAGTTGAGGGTGGTAAGGTGTTGAAACTTTGGGAAGCACTCCATACTTCCTCAATAATGCTTTCATTTTCCTACTACAAAAGTGTGAACCTTGACCACTTTTGATCGCTCTTGGAACTCTAAACCTGTTGAAAATCTATGATTTGACAAAATCTATAACAACTAGAGAATCATCAGTTCGCATGGCCTTAACCTTCACCCATTTCAACACATAATCCATAGCAAGAAGAATATAAGTAAAGCCAAAAGAGGGAAAAGGACCCATGAAATCAATGCCCCAAAATCAAATATCTCACAAAATAACAATGGTTGTTAAAGCATCTCATTCCTATGGGTAATGTTACCAGTTCTTTGGCATTGCTCACAAATTTTGCAATATGTGTAAGCATCATGAAGGATGGTGAGTCAATAAAGTCCAGAATCCAAAACCTTCTTAGCTATTCTTTTAGGTGCAAAATGCTCTCCACATGCAAATGAATGACAAAAGCTAGGAATAGAATCAAATTCATAATTAGGCACACATCTCCTAATGACTTGGTCACTACAAAACTTCCATAAGTAAAGATCATCCCAAACATAATGCTTTGATTCACTTTTTAGCTTATTAATTTGTGATTTTCTAAAATGAGCATGTAATTCATTAGCAACAAGAAAATTCACTAAATCAGCAAACGAAGGAGCTTTACCTTGTAGCTTGAAAAGCTACTTATCGAGGAAGGTCTTTTAGATGGGAAAAGCTTCTTTTTCTCTTGGAATTCTGCTTAAGTGATTAACCACCACATTTTTTGCTTCTTTCTTGTCTCTAATCTCAATGTCAAATTCTTGTAGCAAGAGCATCCATTTAATGAGCCTTGGCTTTGCTTCTTGTTTCTTGAAAAGGTACTTGAGAGCTACATGATCAGAAAAGACAACAATCTTAGCCTAGCAAATATAATTTGAATTTTTCCAAAGCAAAAACAATGGCTAAAAGTTCTTTTTCATTTGTGTTATAATTGATTTGGGTAGCATCTAAAGTCCTTGAAGCATAATAGATCACATTAGGTTACTTTCCAATTCATTGTGTACGGACAGCTCTTAAAGCAAAGTAAGTGTCACACATAATCTCAAAAGGAAGATACTATTTAGGTGGCTAAATGATGGGAGTGGTGGTAAGGGCTTGCTACAATTTGTTGAAGGCATCTCTATATGGCTGGTTGAAATCAAATTCTACTTCTTTTTGGAGGAGCTTGGAAAGTGGGAGAGCTTATGTGCTGAAATCTTTGATGAATCTCCTATAAAATCTTGCATGTCCAAGAAAAGAATACATTTCTCTACATACATATGGGGTAAGGTAAGGAGGAAATAACATCAATTTTAGCTCTATCTTCTTCTATCCCTTTGCTAGAAACTAAATGGCCTAAGATTATTCCATGCTCAACCATAAAATGACACTTTTCAAAATTCATCACAAAATTAGTCTCTATGCATCTTTTAAGAACTCTAGCAACACCATCTAAATAATCATTATATGAATCCCTATAAATAGTAAAATCATCCGTAAACACCTTTATGCCACTCTCTAAAAAAATCTTAAAAGAAGCTTACCATACACATTTGAAATGTGCCATGTGAGTTGCATAGGCTGAAAGGCATTGTCTTATAAGTAAAAGTGCTAAAGGGTAGGTGAATGTGGTTTTCTCTTGATCTTCTAGGGCTATGTGAATCTAAAAATACCTTGTAAATCCATCCAAGAAGTAGTAATGTAATTTTCTAATAAGCTTCTCTAATATTTGATTGATGAAAGGAATGGGGAAGTGATCTTTTCTAGTTGTCTGGTTCAGCTTCCTATATTGAATGCACACTCTCCATTCATTTTGAATTCTTGTAAGAATAAGCTCATTTTTCTAGTTTGCACTAGTGTCATTCTAGTTTTCTTAGGGATAACTTGCACTAGACCCACCTATTTGCTATATGATATGGGGTAAATAATTCTAGCCTCAAGTAACTTGTTGATTTCTTTCTTGATAGCATCCATGATTAGAGGGTTGATTCTTCTTTGAGGTTGCCTTGCTAGTTTAGCATTTTCTTCAAGTGAAATCTAATGCATACAAGTGGAAGGGCTAATTCCTTTGATGTCTGCAAGTGTCCACCCTATGGTTGTCTTATGTTCTTTCAAGAGTTGTAGCAACTTCTCTTCTTGATTTGGTTGTAGGCTCCTTGCAATAATGATTGGAAGCTTTTCATTCTCTACTAGAAAGGTATATTTTAGATGATGGGGTAGAGGTTCAAGCTCTAATTCTGGTGGTTGTACAAATGAAAGAAGCATTTTGGTGGAAAGCATCAATTTTATAATAAATTTTATAACTTTGCTTTCAGCCATCATTTCTACATCTTCTGAAAATTCTGTTGCTATTTAGGTAAAATCTGGACTAGTTGGTTGAGGAAATTCTAGTTTAATGGAGGATAATGGTAGGGATGGTAGTATCTCTACTATATCTTCTTTTTCTTCTAATTCTACTATAGTTTTTGGCTCATGGCTGGGTTTCAATAGCTTGTTTAATGAATCTCTGCCAAACATGTGAGGAAAGACATCTTGAACTAAAAAATCAAGTATCTTAATCCAAAACCTTAAATGCTTCTTAACTAGATGTTTCATGGCATCAAATATATTGAAATGTACCACATCATCACCAAATTCCACAAAAGATGTTCCTTCATGCACATCAATTTTAGTCATTGCTATTTTCAAAAATGGTCTCCCTAGGATGAGTGGGGCTTGGTTGGATGGGGACCCCTCTTCTATGTTGTGGATGTATAAATCAATAGGAAAGATTAGGCCATTGACATGTACTAGTACATCTTCCACCACTCTAATAGGATATACATTGCTTCTGTTAGCTAATTGAATCACAACACTAGTCTATTTTAAAGGTCCAAGTTTAAAGGAAGTGTAAACTGACATTGGCATGACATTGATAGAAGCTTTCAAGTCCAACATTGCTTGATCAAATTTAGAGTTACCTATGATGAATGATATAGTGAAAGTTCCTGGATCCTTGCATTTTTGGGGTAAATTTTGCTTGATGTGGGCTAAAACATTTTGCTGCATGGTTATTTTCTTATTCCCCTTCAATCTCCTCTTATGAGTGCATAATTCTTTTAGGAACTTTGCATATTTGGGGATTTTCTTAATGGTTTCTAGGAGTGCTATGTTAACTTCCACTTTCTTAGAGGTCTCCAAGATCTCTATCTTTGTTTGCTTCCTCTTTCTTTTTTGATCGAGTGATTCTATCTAGAAAAGGTAGAGGGGTGACATGTTCTAGTTTCTAGTCTTGTTAATTCTGGTTTGGAGATTTTGGTTTGTCAAGTCCCATAATGGTGGGTAAAAGTATTATGTAATCTTAATATGTGAAATTCAATCGGATCTTGCCCTTTTCTCATTGGAGAATTTGTATACATCTTTGTTTTAATTTCAATTCAGTAGTTAAACAACAAAAATAGTTGTAATTCATGAAACTAAGTGTAAAATAACAAAAAATAATAGTTAAGCAGTAAAATATAAAATTTAGCAGATAAAAAGTTTTTAAAGTGGTTTAACTTAAATTGAAACTGCTATTCAAGTCTACTCCACTTGATCTTTCTTAATTGAAAGACCTCTTTAATTGAAAACAAAAACCTTTTAGGATTGCTAGGCTCCTAAATTGCCAGTTTTTACAACAATATACAAGAAATTAACAGGCTTCTTGCTAACCTAGAAAAATTGAGACAGGCTCTTCTAAACCTAAAGAAAAACACAAGATTAACAGGTTCTTGCTAACCTATACAAGATTTCCAAATAACTAGAAATCTTAAAAATAAAGAAACAATGATAGAAAAGAAGGTAATACAATGCCAGTGTTTGAGATGAAAATCTTGAACCATCTAATGATAAACTGAATTGGTCTTGATCCAGAAACTTGTAAAAATCTTGGAATTTAGATAAGGCAGAGAGAAAATCATGTTGATACTTTTTTAGAAAGATTTCATACTAGAATAGATGAAGAAGTGTTATGAAAAGTAATGAAAAATCGTTTATATAGTGAAAGAAATTAGGTAGTTACAACTATTGTAACCATCTGTAATAGAATAACTAATTTTCAGTTATTGCATCGATTTTAGCATTCATTACAATATGTTATTTACTAACTCATCGATGTGGTAAAAAGTGTAGTTTGTTATACATAGTTTCAGAAAAATTTTGTACTTGAATAGATGAAGTGTTATGAAAAGTAATGAAAAATCATTTATATAGTGAAAGAAGTTAGGTAGTTACAATTGTTGTAACCGTCTGTAACAGAATAACTAATTTTCAATTATTGCATCGATTTTAGCATCAATTATAGTCTGTTATTTACTAACTCATCGATGTGGTAATTAAAGTGTAGTCTATTATGCATAGTCTTGACATCGATTACTGCATCGAAGTAGCTAGTTTTCCTAACTTTTGGTTTGAAAATGTTCTTCATCAAATCGATGTGACATTGATGTATGTAGAAAATTTTGAAGATATAAATCGATGTATAAATCAAAGTATGCAATGATAAATAGTTTTGTCAAATCTTATTCTATGCAACAATTTTTCTACCTCATTATTTAGTCAAAAAGGTTTGGATCAAAGATCAATTAAGCTTATTTACAAGAGATCTTATAAAAATAGAAAATAAATGCTAGTCTTGATTCTCTTGTATCATAGTTGTATATCTTTGAAACCTAAAAATAAAAGAAAATAAGCAGTAAAATATGATAAAGATATATCAAATAAAAATGATCAAAAAATTGCTTTTCAACATCAAAATTGAGAAG
>JANHAO010005255.1:0-22939 GCA_026873985.1 Saraca asoca | reverse complement strand
CTTTTTATCAACCTACAAATAGGAAAACAAACCATAGCAGTACCAAAGAACAAACTAACAAAACTAGGACAAAAGTAAAGCAAAACCCACAAACTAATAACTATTTAAGAGCTGATTTTTATCATTTTTATCGGTACATTTTTCACTTATCACTTATCTACTTATTTGACCATGAGATTGACTTGAGCACGAGATCACTCGCTCTTATTTTGTAGCTCTCATGCGAACTTATCTACTTATTTGGCCACAAGATCGGCCCGTGCATAAGATCACTCACACTCTTTAATTTTGTAGCTCTCATGGAACTTATCTGCTTATTTAGCCACGAGATTGGCCCCGAGCACAAGATTACCCACATTCTTTAATTTTGTAGCTCTCATGCTAACTTATCTACTTATTTGGCCACAAGATCAGCCCATGCATAAGATTGTTCACGCTATTATTTTATAACTCTCATGCAAACTAATCTATTTAATTGGCCACGAGATTGGCCCAAGTACGAGATCGCTTTAATTCACAGCTCACTTGCAACTAAGTGTTCATAGTCCACACATATTGTTTAAACAATGTTTGTATGATAAACAGGAACAGCGTATAAAGATTGCAAAAGGAAATCTTATTTATCAAAAAGCCTTAATGAGGTAAAACTACATCAGAAAGCTAAAATACAAAAGGAAAGGCTATAACTAATTTTCTTCCAAGAAGAAGGGCTGGCCGTAAAGGGACTTACCCTAGTTGATTAGAGCCTGTAAGCCACTAAGGTCCTCAAATTTCTTTTCTTCCAATGCTCCCCCAGCGACAGCACAATTGCTCCTTATTTTTCTAGCCTCCAATGCCTCGTCTAATTCATGAAGGAAGTAAATCAGGAAGTGCCAGAAACTTGGCCGATCGAACAATTACCTCACGACAGCACTGAGAGGATGTAATCTGAGACCATATGAGATCTCGCCATGTTATCAGAGAAGCCAAATCTCTTGAGTTCTCTATGCAATAGACCATACACACCCCAATGGAGAGCCAGAATGTTGGAAATAATGGTGGTTCATCCGAAATCTTCATGGTTTACTCAGTGCAGAGGCAGGAGGGATCTCCCTCTCCCTTAAATAGAGCCAAGTTCGGCTCCATCGAAGAGTCCAAATTCATCCCCCTAACCACCATCATTTATTACCTCGGGAAAGGTTGAGGTTGACTCACCAGCAATGATCGGACATGTTCTATAGAAAGCACAGTCTAGAATAGATGAAACACTAGTCTCGAGGAGAACTTTGATCAAGTGGCAATCGAAAAGTCTCGACTCCACGCTCACAAGCAAGCTGAGAGTTAGGGGGCTTATGTTATATGTAAAAATCAGATCATCTTTAATGGGCCTATGAGCAACATGAGCATGGTGAAGAACCGACTCAAGAAGCACCCAAGTCGTTATACCTTCAGCTCGTAACATGGAGTGACCTTCTCAGCCCAAGCTCGTTCTTAATAGAATCTGAGCTCGTTCATGATAAAATCAGGTTAACCTCGCCATCCTAAAGATGGGCACTTTCCAGATTGAGGGATCTGGCTCACGAGGCGTGACCAGCGACCTGAGAGCTCACTGGGCATGATTTTGCCAATAGACACATAGGGCCCACCTACATGAGGCAATCTGTAGTAGTCAAATTTCAGGATTTAGCCTGTCTGTTCAGGTCTTGTATATTAAATACTAATGTAATAGATTTACTACATGTAAAATTACTATTGTAGCCTCCTCTCCTCTATAAATGTGAGGAAGGAGTCTTCTGCAAAAAAAGGGAGAGAGGAAGAAGAGGAAAGACTTGTATGCCAAAACTCTGTAAAAATACATTCAAAATAATACACTACTGTGGATGTAGGGTCCAGTGCCATCTGGATTTGGCCAAACCACATTAAAAACTCTTGTGTTCTCTTGCTGCTCTTCCTTCCTTTTTTATGCATTTTATTGATCTTCTGTGTTTGAACCAGTTGACAGTTTGAGATCCTAAAAGAATCCCCCCTGTTGGCTAGAGTTTGGATCATACCAAAATCTGATGTCAACACTTACCAACTGGGGTCATTACTATTAATAATAATTCCATCAGTTCAAATATTGATTTCATTTAGTAAAGTGGCATAGTTCTTCATAATAAAAGAGTGAGTAGCTCCAAAGTCAAACAATACCCAAGTTGCCAAATCATATATTCTCAAAGTACCTGAGACTATAACATTTGTTACTTGGGCCTTATGTCTGGTAAGAATGTGTGCTCTTGCTGTAGCTTTATTTGGGCTTCTCCCTTAATTACCTCTCCCTTTACTCCTACTAGACATAGCTAGTGCTCTTACTGAAGCTATTGATTGTGTTACTGGTTGACTTTGAAGTCAAGCTTGATAGCTTGCACCATATTCTAATGCACTTATATTCACAAGACATTCTCTTGGCCTATGTCTGGGTTGACCATGTCAAAAACACCCAGTTAAATCTCTTCTACAAGATCTATAATGACTTGTATTACAAATCTTGCATTGTGACACATTAGCATTAAAATTTCGCTAACTTTGGGATATATTCCTTCCACGAAATAGAACACAAGCAATGGAAACTAGTTAACTACCCATATTTCTTCTTGCAATTGGATTTTACTATTGGGATGGTCCAGTAGAATTTCTTTTCCACCTACTAGGTGGTATTCCCTGGGTTAGAGTTGGTATTCCACTAGTTACAACATTCATTCCCTTAGATCGAGCTTTCTTCTTACTACCAAAGGGCATTTCCCTTTCACGGCATTCTTTAGACCTTAATTCAACTCGCAAAGCTTGATTCATAGCTTGTTGTTATGTTGTATCTAGATTAACTTTGACATGGTCAAAATAATAATCATGGAGCCCTTGTACAAATCTCTCTACCTTCATAGTCTCATTAGAAATCAAGAGAGGAGTATATCATGAAAATTGAGTAAATTAAGCATCATATTCACTCACAGACAAGTTCTCTTGTCTCAAACTTTCAAACTTCCAGGCATTCACTTGCCGAACACTAGGAGGAAGAAATCTATCAATAAAGGTTTCTTAGAATATTGCCCAAGTTGATGGTTTAACGCCTACAACTCACCCTTTAATTACTCCTACATACCAGTAATATGCCAAGTCATCTAGCTGATACCCTTCCAACTCTATTAGAAAGGGTTTAGGATACTGTAACATCCTGTCATATCTTTCAATTTGATCAAGAAACTGAAATAGGTTCACAAAAGAATCTGTTCCCGTATATTGGGGTGGTTTCAGTTTTAAAAACTTATGAACAATTCTTAGTCTATTCTCTTGCTCATTCCTAGTAAGAGGAGTTCAATCTCTTTTATTTCACCCACTCCTAGCAGGCTCTCTATTCTGATTTCAATTTTGATTTCATGTTAATGCATGTACCAAGCTATTCATTGCTTATTGAACTAAATTATCTTCCTATTGAGGGACTTCAGGATTATTGCCAACTTCATGATGTGGGCTATTTCATCCAATGGATGACCATCCATTATCAAAGTCAGACTCTTGCCTTTCTTATCTTCTAGTTTTCATGATAGTCTACATCACAAGATTAATCAGATTCTCAAGAGTTACAAAGGTTCCAATTTAGTTTTACTAATGTGGACACACACTTCATCAAGTCAATGGGAATGGTATCAGCAATACATGCTCCTGGGTGCACATATGCTATTGGTACTATTTATATTAACACTTGATAAAACCACCACCATATGACTCTAAACAACTCTACATGTAGGCCTATACTTACAGGTTTAGCCTAAATCTTTGTTTTGATACCAAACATATTACGACCTAATTTCCTGGCCATAACTAATGTGAGTATCAATACGTTCTTGATAGTCACCAACCTTTATCCATTTTCCATTACCTATTTCTATTCATACTAGTTTTACTATTACTAGTCATGTTTACTTAATTTCAATTTGTTGATTTAAAATATTAAAAACTTATAAAATAAAAGTGGAACAACTTGAAATATGAACATATTTCATAATGGCATTGCCCAATAGGCACATGTCAGATAAAACATTTGTTCACAAGTGTTGATGGTGGATTTTAGTTCAATCCGAATCCGACCAATGGAGGGAATTATTTGAGGACCCAAGCTGTTCTCTGGTAGCAGAAATGAGGGAAGGGAGGTTGAATGGCAGGAAAGCTGAGGGAGAAGAAGAGAGGAATATGCAGAGATTTAACATGGTTCAGCCAAATCTGGGCAGCATCAGACCCTACGTCCACATAAATAGTTTTATTGTATTAAAAAAGTGTTTTCAAAGTTTTTTTTGCCATAATTTTCTAGCAAGCAGAACTTTTGCTAGTTCTTCTTCATCCTCTCTCTTTTCAATGATTCTAGCCCCCCATTTATAGAAACATGGAGGGGTACAAATGGGACTAAAAACTAATAGTGCATCTATTACATCAAATATTAAATGTACAAGACTGCCTAAGGTACTAGGGACTGGCTCTAGCAGGCCTCCTTTTGTAAGTGCGACCTATCGATCGTATTTGTAAGATGGTGGTGCAAGTTGTGTGTCAGCTTTATGCTTGACTTTAATGAGCTTCTAGTTAGACGAGGTTATGTTGCTGCGAGCTTGATCCTGCTCGTCAAGTGTACAACTAGTATTCAACTTCAAGCTCGTTTATTCAGTGAACTCTATGGAGGTCTTGTGAGGTGAAGGCCTTTGCACGTTGATCTAGTGAACTCCTTGTTAGGTCAAGTCTAGCTCTCCCTAGGCTCTCTCCAGCCTTCTACTCGATTCCAATTTCCACCAATATCATTAGCCCTCCAATTGTCAGTTCGCTTTACGAGCTGGGAGTCAGACTTTTCACTGGGAGGACCATACATAGTGGTGTCATATCATAAGTCTTCATCTTGCACACTTGCCTTCTTTTGCGAAGTGCTTTCCAATGAACTAACGCCTTGTGATTCTCCAAGAATTTTTAAGACATGCTTTGTGGTGGGGCTCTCATCTAGCCTATTCTGGTTCTTAGTCCAGGAGAAGCTTTTAGTGTCGGTCATGGGTGATTGTACAGTTAAAGTCTTTCAAACTGCCCTTGCCGTTTCATTTTTCCAAGTCAAATACATACCATGGCTATTTGTGCCCTGGCCTCATTTTTCTTCAGGCCATTAATGAAAGCGGTTGGGGATTTTCATCCAGATCCTTCGATTTCTTCGAGCTAAGCCTTTAAAGCACAGGAATTTCATTTTTTTTCTTCTCTTAAAGAGTGTTTCAGATGGCTGTTTCAGATAAACCTCCTAATGTCCCAATGTTCTATCCTTTGAGTGAGGCATGTATCGTCTGCTGCATAAGAAGCTTTGAGGTCCACACTTCTCCTGTAATGTGGAGGGATCTCATATGGATCTCGGATTACATCCTCACATTTGTGAGGTTTCTCTTTTTCTACCATTTTGGTAGACTTTCCCAGATTTTCTTACCCCCGAGGATCAAGGCTGGAGGAAGAAAACTAAAGGCTTAGGTAGGTTGGCAGACTCTCCATCGATAGTGGCTCTTCCTTCGGTGGCTTGCCTTCTGATTGGGAGCTTTCCTCTTATGCACCAATCTTTCTTCCAAAAGGGTCGGCCTTCTTCTTTTTTCCTTTCTCTTTTTTTTGAGTAGTTTTTTGACTTGTATCTCGGCTTGTGTATGTACCTTGTTGAGGTTTCTGTTGAATAAAATCTTCCTTTTTCTTTTAACATTCAGCTATTCTATCCTATAATTCTCATATAGCAAATGTTAATTTTGCATAGAAATATTCAAGTAATCAGTCAGCAACACCTTCGATCAATAAGTAAATTCAACTTGAATGTAAATAAGTAATATGTAAATAAATCAAAAGATGCTAAGGCTTGTAATCGCATGATAGCTGTAAGATTTAGTTCATATAATAACTGTGAGGTCCAATTCGCATGAGAGCTGTGAAATTTGATCACATGAAAGCTACGAGGTTAGTTCGCATGAGAGCTACGAAATTTGATTTGTACACATATGGTGGCTAAGAAAATTGCTCATATGCACAATAAGGTTGCTACGTGCGCACGGTGACTAAGAAAGTTGCTCGTATGCGTGAGCCCTTACTTGCGTACATGCGGTGGCTAAGAAAGTTGCTTGCATGCATGATAAGTTTGCAATGCACGGTGGCTAAGAAAGTTGCTCTACATGCAATAAGATCACTGTGCACACACGATGGCTAAGAAAGTTGCTCGTACGCGAGAGCTTTTAATTATACACATGTGCACGGTGGCTAAGAAAGTTGCTCATACGCATGGTGATAGTTGCAACGCACGGTGGCTAAGAAAGTTGCTCGTACGTGTAGTAAGATCGCTGCACATGCATGGTGGCTAAGAAAGTTGCTCATACGCATGAGCTTTTAATTATACACATGCGCTTGGTGGCTAAGAAAGTTGCTCGTATGCATGGTGATAGTGTTGTATGCATGCGGTGGCTAAGAAAGTTGCTCGCATGCATGAGCTCTTAGGTCACATGGAAGCTGCGAGATTCGATTGCATGAAAGCTACAAAGTTTGATCACATGAAAGCTGCGAAATGATGCTTGGCCATAATTTGAGGCTTAATTTGTAAAGCACATATTTCTTAAAGTTTAGCGATCAAGTCATGCACTTCCCATAATTTTTCAAAAGACTTTACAACAATCTACATAAGATTTGGGACATTCCCGCCTATTGGATTACAAGCTTAGTATATAGTTCTTACTATAGCTGGTTGGTCCCATTCGGGATCCCATTGAGGTCGAGGAGGCTGCTGCGCCAGGGGTCACAGCATATATTCTCATAAATGCCCTCTTCTAATTAGATCTTTGATGGCATCCTTGAGAGCTCAGTAATTTGAAGTGTTGTGTCCCACTTCATTGTGGTATGCATAAAATTTGTTTGTATTTCTATGTGTGCAAGGTACCCACAAAGGAGCAGGTGTCCCAAAGTCCTCTTTATTCTTTTTTGCTGCATAGATTCTGTCAGGAATATCTGATAAAATGCTATAGTGCTCGTCGTGAGTTGACTACTGCGGCCTTCGGCCTTGGCCTTCTTCGTGAGCTGGGGATTGTGGACATTTCTCACATCTTCACCATTGCTTTTCCTCCTACCCTATATTGGGTTGTCTATTTCAGGCTTCCTTATACCAAACATCTCTTCCCACCTGATTTGTTTGGCGGCTCGATCATAGAATTCTCCCAAGTCTACCATTGGGGATTTGTAAATGCTTTTGTATAACTTGCCATCCTTGCGAAGTCCAGTAGATATCACCGTCAAGATATTTTCATGAGACAGACTCTCCACATTGTCAATCTCATGTCTAAAATGAGCAATATAGTCCTTTAGAGACTCATGCCTATGCTGGAAGATCATGGCAAGGTGACAATGAGGTGCAAGCTACCTCTTCAGCGCCCTATAGTGATCAAGAAATTTTTGCTGACATTCTTCCCAACTGCTGATACTACGAGCTGGGAGATTCCTGAACTAGGCTTGGGGGGCATCTCCTAAGGTGATAGGAAAGACACGACACCTGATCAAAGAGTTGTTTGTCCAGAGATCCATCTGATTGTTGAACATATCCAGATGATTATATGGATCACTGTTTCCGTTGTAAAGCAGGAAGGTAGGGATTTTGAGCTTTTCAGGGAGAGGCTCCATTTCAATCTTCCTGGAAAAAGGAGTTCGTTCCTTAGCACACCTCTAATTGTCTCAAGTTTGGGGGTACGCCTCTAGCTGTTTCACCCTTTGAAATAACTCTTTAACCATCAGTGGCCATCCTTCAGACATCTGATTGGAGTCTTGGGGACTTCTCGTATCTTCCTCATTGTGGGGGAGTGGTTTGAGATATGTTCGCAATTGACTCTATTCGAAGTTTCAGCTCACTGCTGCTGAGGAGTGATTCTGGGTGTGGCAAACTCTGTTTATCTTTGCATGTTTTAAGCCTATGTCTGAGCTTGCATTTGAAATGCTTCAGCCATCATCTTTATTGAGGCTTTGAATGTTTCCTGGCACTGGTGCCATGCCTGGGCTTCGTCGACCTAGTTGACGGTGGTGCTAGGTTAGCTGTGAATTAGGAAGGCCAAGCCATTGGTAGTTCTGGTAGTAGAAGAGCTTACGGTATGACCTTCCAATCGGCTGGTAATAGCATTTGGCTTCTTTGTGGCCTTTCCTTTCACCATTTCAACTTAAGCAGAAACAATCAGAAAGAAGACCGAAGAATAGAAGGGTCCCACTGGGCATGCCAAAATGTTAACGGTGGATTTTGGTTCAATTCGAATCCAACCAACAAAGGGAATTCTTTGAGGACCCAAGCCATTCTCTGGTCACAAAAATGAGGAAAGGGAGGTTAAATGGCAGGAAGGCTGAGGGAGAAGAAGAGAGGAATATGCAGAGATTTAACGTGATTCGACCAAATTCGGGTGGCACCAAACCCTACGTTCACGGAGACTGTTTTATTGTATTAAAAAAGTGTATTCAGAGTTTTTTTTTTTTTTTGCCATAGTTTTCCAGCAAGCAGAACTTCTGCTATTTCTTCTCCATCCTCTCTCTTTTCAATGATTCTAGCCCCTCATTTATAGAAATATGAAGGGGTACAAATGGGACTAAAAACTAAGAGTGCATCTGTTATATTAAATATTAAATGTACAAGACTGCCTAAGGTACTAGGGACTGGCTCCAGTAGGCCTCCTTTTGCAAGTAGGACCTGTCAGCCATATTTACAGGATAGCAGTGCAAGTTGTGTGTCAGCTTTATGCTTGACTTTAACGAGCTTATAGTTGGATGAGGTTGTGTTGTTGTAGGCTTGATCCTGCTTATCAAGAGTACAACTGGTATTTAACTTCAAGCTCATTTGTTCAACAAACTCGGGGGGTCCTGCGAGGTGAAGGCTTCTGCATGTCGATCTGGCAAACTCCTTGTTGGGTCAAGTCTAGCTCTCCCTGGGCTCTCGCCAACCTTCTGCTCGATTCCAATTTCCACCGATATCAACAAGTTAATCATAGGTTTCCAAATTACATCCCAATTTCTTAACCAAAAGTCATTCCCAAACCACCCTATGTCCTTTCAAGGGCAAAGTAACTAACAGTTAGATTAACCTATGACTTACTATGAAACTAAAAGTATAGGTTAATATAACTAAGCCTTGTAGCTATACTATTGAGAGTTTTCAAAAAAAAAATAGAGTTTAGCAATAATATGTGAAGATGGTAGAACCTCTAGGGATCAAACCATCCTAAGGCCTTCATCGACAAGACATTCGGAGGTTCCATAGGAATGATTTCAATCTTGTGTAACACTTCACACCCAACTAGATTCAAAATAATTATGTAATGAATCCATATCTCATATACACTTAGGGGACTTGACATAGTGGTGGAAAAGGTGTCAGAAGTAATCTCCATCTAATCACTATTCATTCTTACTTTTCTAAGAGTAGCTTATCAGTAGGATCTTGAGAATTTGAAAAACAATCCCCAAAAGAGTGAGTCTGGGGCTTAGTGAGATACATCCATACCTAGCTTATGAATGTCTCAAAAATAGCAATACACATGAAAATCATAGCCATTCATTTATTTTTATTTCACACCATATAAATCCAGTCATATGTCATGGCCTTTATCCGTCATCATTATTCATCACTTGTCAATTTACTTAATATCTCTTTCAAAGCTTCTTAAAGTAATAATTCAAATAGGCGCAGAATAAATGATATCAATCACATTCTCATATTAATCAAAGTCTTCCTTATTACTCCATTCTAGCCTTATCCCACATAATCCCAGCCTTATCCCTCCAGGTTCTACCTTATCCCTCACATCATATCAAGACATGTAGATCTGGGATCTGGTTCATTTACCCCCATCTTATTACATCGTTCACATTTCATCATCATCATATATCATATATTGTCTTATATCTTATAAGAAATTCTCAAACTTTAAACAATATCAAAACTCACAAAAGCTGTATCACAACATTCGCATTCAATCATAATCTTGATCACATTCCATCACAATCACAACCATACGTTCTTTGTCTTGTTATCATAATAGCTACCACAATGGTTACCTTAGTATCAATACATAGATAAGTATTAGATTTATTAATATTAGCTCTTAAGTTGTTCAATTAGGATTTATTAAGTGTTATATTCAAGTTAGTTAGAATTCATAGGAAATTAAACCAGAAGAAATGAAGATGTCTTAGAAAGAGGAAAGTTCGGGCTAAAAGAGTGAAAAATTTTGGAGCTAAGATCAAAATCATGAGCATGATCAGAGATGAAATCCAAGTAGAATCATGGTCAAAATTACAAGAATTAGATAAGAAGGATCCGATTCGAGTCAAGGAAATCCAATTCAAAATACGAGTCTGCTTGCCAAAACTTAAAACCTATAAGAAGTCTAAGTTATGCACACAATCAGAATCACAATTGGAATAAAAAAATGGGGTAGGATAGTTTGATTTGAGTAGCAGAAATTCAATTCAATTCTCAGTTTGAATCACAAAACACAATATAGCCCGGTTCCTACGAATATGATCGTGGAGACATTGTAAAAAGTGGTAATTCAATTTGTGAATTTTGGAAAATGTAGAAAATAGTAGAAAAATAGGGGAAACAACTTCCAAGCTTACACCAAATCATAGGAGTTCAACACAACATATTTTAAAGACTTAAACACTCTTAATGACCAACCTTTTCACTAGAAAACCAACCATTATATCAACAAGACCATTCAAACTCAAACTTTACCATAAAATGACAAATACCCATTTTTATTAACTTGCTCCCACAATCAAAGGATTATAATCAATAAACACAATATATATTACAAGAAAGGTATGAATCACTCACCTTAGCAACTGGAAGCAAGAAATTAAATCAAAATCCACAAGGGTCCTCAATACACTTCAAGAACAAGAAAGAAGAGCATATTAGTTTTTTAGAATTTTTAAGGTTTTTCTTCCACCAAACAACTAACTATTATTATATTATAGTTTCATTGCAAAAAACCAAGCTTGAAATAACAAATTTAAACTCTAAAATCACTAAAAAATCATGCGGGTTCATAGGTTGAACAATAACATGAATAGTGATTATTAGCTTCAATTCATAACTCAAATGTTACCTCCATGAATCAACATGATTTTGGTAACAAATCAAAGAGGAAGAAGAGATGAATTAATAGTAAAAATTTGAAAAATTATCATGAATGATCAAGTCACTTACCTAAAGAGAGAGAGTGGTGTAGAGAGAGAAAGTGTGTAGTTTGGTGAAGAAGTTGAGTTGCATGGATTGCAACCAGGTAAGGGTGAAGAAGATAAAGAGGTAGCCAATCTCTTGAGGGCAAAATGAAAATTTGTATCCTTTAACCTTTTACTTCCAATTGACCCTATTTTCCTTTTAAAAACTTTTCTTATTTCCTCAATTTTGAGTCCAAAATTAACATACTCACTGATCACCAGTGACCATAAAATTTTACCATAAATTAGTTACCTTCATAATGACTATAATTTTACACTCGCCGAGTACCTATAGCCTTAATTTCAATCTTTTTGAAGTTTTCTAAAAATTAAGTCTCAAAAATACAAATTTTATTTTTTGAGCATCTACAATGGAAATTTTGGTTGCTTAAGAATTTATATAATCCATTTCTATCATAACTAAACTCTTGTAGCCCAAAATTATGGTTTTAAAATTCTCCAAAATTTCAAATTCATCTTTTCAAATTTTTTTTCAAAAAGTCATTTTATTATCAAAATTAATTTTAGAAAATTCAAAATATTTTAGAATCTTGAAAATAGGATTTTGAAGGATTGATTCGAATCATAGAAAATTAGTTCAAATATTGATTTGAATTACACGGTATGAATGCTTGCTCTATTTTCATGAGCATGATCACAAAAATAGTTGAAAAAAATGTCAAGTTGAATCACAAGGCCTAAAGAATAAAAATTAAACTTTTACAAGATTACTTCAAACCATTTTGACCATTTTGAATCTTATAAAAACAATCTGAAACCTCAATTCAAGCTGAATAAATATGGTAAATCATTTAGTAAGATGTTGGAATGTTTTTAGTATAATTTTTCAAAAAGTTTTTACTAAAGCAAAAAGCAAACCATCCAAAAACAACTTCCAAATTTGAGCTAATTCTTATAAGTCTAAACTTTTACAACATATACTAAGCAAGGCCTAATTTACATTTTCTACCAAAATTCCAAGGCCATCCATAAATAAACTACTGACATTAAATCAATTCAGCTCAACCAAAATCGTTTGTTGTCATCAAAATACAAATTTGCTCAATTTAAAAAAATAAAGGCTAAGGATAACACAAACAATAGTTTCCATTGAATGAATAATCAATCTAGATCCTAAAAACAACATTTTTTAATAAATATGAGTAATGAAATTAAGTAAAGTGGCTTAATAAGAATCCATACCTAGAGCAAACATCATATAACTCAATTGAGACATTGTAGAATGAGACAAACCTCTCATAATATCTATTTGAGCAAGAGCTAAAGTAGCCCCTAATACTATTGCCATTATACCTATCAAAGCTATTCCATTCATTATGTAAGGTAGAATATAAAATAAAAAAAACAAGGAAGAAACTAGGATAAGAACCAAAACAGGGGGTAAGATATTCCATAGCATCCAATAACCATACATGAAGAGGAAATTAGCCAAATTTAGCAACAGAATTGACAAATAATCGAAATGTACACAAAGTAATAAATAAAATATTTTCCTTATTATTTGAAATCAAGTTTTTGAATATTTCAAACAAATCCCAATATTTGAAACTATCCGTTATCCAGTAAAGACCTAAAATTCCTAATAATAAATCAAAATCTCCTACATGATTAGTTATAAACATTTTTTGACAAGTATTTGTGGCGATAGGGCATATGAACCAAAAACCTATTAAAAAATAAGAACACATTTCAAAAATCCCCCAAAAGATGTAAATTTATATTAAATTCAAACTAATAATCAATCCCAACATTGAAGTATTAAAAAAAACTCATATAAGCAAAAAATCTCTAATATCATTGATCATGAGACATATAATTGTCACTATAAATAAGAATCAAAATTTCAATAATAGTGACTAATATTGACATAATAAAAGTAAGTGAATCAATCAAATGGCCAAATTTTAAAGAAAGATCATTATTGATAGTCCAAGATTATACATATTAATAGATAAAACTAGTATTTATTTGATGAATAGACAAATCGATCATAAAATTCATAACTATATTTAATAATAAAACACTAGGAAAAGCCCACACACGGTGAGGATTGAAAAAGGAGCAGTGCTATTCCTATTAACATAGGAACGAAAGGTGGAATAAAGGTATAATCAATGAATATTGATATGTATATTCCATACAAAAAATAAAAAAAAATCCTTTTCTTTTTAATCTTAATGAGTTTTGTTTCCTATTCATCAGTTTTAGCTCATTTGAAAGGTTCAATTAATAAAAGAAAAATTAAGATATTCAAAACTTAAACAGAATTCTCTATTTTGAATTATATTGAATCTTTGTAAAATAACTTCAATCCAATATTGCAAAGGACAAAATGAAAGTCAAGTGATATCACCATATTCTTAGTAAAAAAATAAACTTTATTTTTTGGTTTCTTAGTTAGTAATATTTTTAGTTAACAATATTAATAAAAAAGAAAAATATTTATAAAAATAAAATAAATTATTCTATATGACAATAATTTACACTTCATAAAGTTAGAATGAATAGAAAAAATTACACCAAAAATTAGTTTATTTTGATATGAATCCCTCAATAAAATAAAATTTTATTGTGTTTGTTTATTCCAAAAAAAATTATTCATTTTGGAACTAACTAATTATTTCCTGTTACAATAAAAGACATCTAAGTTTGTAAAAAAGATTATGACAATCAAGAGTTTACTTTACATAGTAGAGAAAAAGTCAGATAAATTTTTATTTTTAAAAATTATGTATCTTTTAGTAGATTAATGACCACTCTGATTAAAGTTTCAAATAGAAATTAGGCACATTCTTTCATTAAGTTTGAACAATTCATTTTTAAGTAGGATAAAATAACGGTTGATTTCTTAAACTTTTTCAATTTATTTTATTTGATGTATAAATGGAGTACGACAAAAATAAACAGAGATATAACCAAAGAGACAGTCTTCCTTTTTTTGTAAGAATTATATAAAATATTACTAAAAAAAAGACAATGTGATTTTGACATATCCATATTAAGAGGATGCAACCTAGAAAAAAATGGATAGATACAAGTCTAATTAAAGAATAAAATTTCAAAAGAGAAACTATAAAATATCAAATTTTGTATTTGATATATAAAAATAATGTGAAATTTTAAAAAGTAAGAATTTTTAAATAGACATAATGTACTAAATCAAAATTAGATATTACTAATTAAATGTTGATAAATATTTTATTTTCATATAAATTTAATTATTTTCTTATATATAAATTATTTAATATTGTTAAAAAAGAAGATATCTTAAATTAAAAGAAGATTGAAAATTTTAGAGTTTTATCCATAATTTGAATTTGAATGAAAAAGAAAATTAAAAGTTCTTCTCACTCTCCGTTTGGTAGCAAGTGAACTCACTGCATAATGCAATTTAGATGAGAATGAATGTCACAATTATTATAATACTAGCTTATATCTGTGTGAATCACTGGTTTGATTAATATTATTTAATAATAATTTGTAATATGAATTTAGGATATAAATTATAATGTATTTAAACATAGGTAAAATATTATTATATTTTTACTTATTAGATAACTATATAATTTGTATAATTATATTCATGTTAATTGTAAAGGAATATTATATATCTTTTAATTTGATAAATTTATTACTTTAATATTCAAATTAGTTAAATTTATCATTTAAATTTTTTTCATCACTTTGAAAATATTTTACTAATATATTAATACTCAAGTAAATTTATTTATAAAGCATTTTGTTTAAAAATTTAAATTAACTATTTTACATCAAAAAATTTAATTATAAAATTAAAAAGAGGCCATGTATTGTTATAATTAATATATTATCTTTCAAAAAAATATACATTTCAAAATATTTTTTTTGAAATTTAAGAAATATTTTAAATTGAAATTGTGATAAGTACTCAAAAGTTATAAAAATTTCAAAAAATAAAATTATGAAGTATCAAATTCAGTATTTGATATTTAAAGATAATGTGAAAATTTAAAAAAAGAAAATTTTTATATAGACATTATCTAATAAATTAAAATTAAATATTACTAATTATATATTGATAAGTATATTATTTCATATAAATATAATTTTTTACTCACATATAAATTATTTAATACAGATAAAATTGAATATATTTTGAATTAGAAGAAGATTAGAAAATTTTAAAAATTTCATCAACGTTTTGAATTGGAACAAAAAATAAAAAAAATTAAAAGAAAATTAAAAGCTTTGACTCTCCTTTTGATGGTGAGTGGAAGGTACTTGACATATAATAAGATTTAAGTAAGGATAAATGCCATAACTTTTATAATATTAAGAAGATTTTATTTAAAAATTTGAATTAATTACTTTACACCAGAAGATTAATTAATAAGAATTTATACATTGTTAAAACCAATATATTATTTTTAAAAAATATAAATTGTAAGAATATTTTTTATAAAGTTTATGAAATATTTTAAATTAAAATCGTGCTGAGTACACAAATGCTTGATAAAATTTCAAAAAGGAAAACTATAAAATATCAAATTTATTATTTGATATTTAAAGATAGTTTGAAAATTTAAAAGAATGAGAATTTTTAGATAAATATTATCTATCAAATTAAAATTAAATATTACTAATTATGTATTTGATAAATATTTTATTTCTATATAAATTATTTTATATGGATAAAAAAGAAATATTTCAAATTAGAATAAGATTAACAAAAATTCAAAAGTTTTACTCATGACATGAATTAAAATGAAAAATAAAAATAAAAAGAAAATTAAGAGTTCTCACTCTTCCTCTGGTGGCAACTGGCAAGTGAAAGATGCTTCTCATATAGTAATATTTGAGTGAGGATAAGCGCTTCGACTTTTATAGTATTAGGAAGATTTTGTTTAAAAAAATTAAATTAATTATTTTATATTAGAATATTTTATTATTTAATTAATAAAAATTTATACATTATCATAAATAATATATTATCTTTAAAAATATATATTTCAAAAATAATTTATTATGAAGTTTAAGAAATATTTTAAATTAAAATTGTGATAAACACTCAAAAATAATAAAGATTTCAAAAAGGAAAATTATTAAAGATCAAATTTAGTATTTAATATTTAAAGATAAAGTGAAAATTTAAAGAGTAAAAATTTTTAAATAGACATTATTTATCAAATTAAAATTAGACATTACTAATCAAATATTAATAAGTATTTTAGTATAATTGTTTACCTATATATATTTATATTATTTAATATGAATAAAAAATAAAATATTTTGAATTAGAAGAAGATTAAAAGAATTCAAAGGTTTTATCCATAACTTGAATTGTAACAAAAAAAAAAAAGAAAAAGAAATAAGAAGAAAATTAAAAGTTCTCACTCACCTATGGTGGTGATCATGGAAGACATTTGCTACATGGTGGAATTTGAGTGAAGGTAAGTGCTACACCTTTTATAATATTAAGAAGATTTTGTTTAAAAATTTAAATTAATTATTTTATACTAAAAGATTTAATTATTTAATTAATAAGAATTTATGTATTGTCACAATTAATATATTATTTTCAAGAAAATATACATTTTAAAAATATTTTTTTATGAAGTTTAAGAAATATTTTCAATTAAAATTATGATAAGTATTCAAAAGTGATAAAATTTTCAAAAATAGAAAATATCAAATATCAAATATTGTATTTAATATTTAAATATAATGTAGAAATTTAAAGAGTAAGAATTTTTTTATAGACATTATCTACTAAATCAAAATTAGATATTACTAATCATATATTGATAAGTATTTTAATTCTATATAAATATAATTATTTACTTATATATAAATTATTTAATACTGATAAAAGAGAATATATTTTGAATTAGGAATAAATTCAAAAATTCAAAAGTTTATTCCATTATTTAAATTGGAGCAAAAAAGAAAAAGAAATAAAAAAATAAACAGCGAGTGGAAGACACTCCCTACATAGTGAGATTTGAGTAAGGACAAGTGTCATGACTTATAATATTGAAAGATTCTGTTTAAAAATTTAAATTAATTACTCAAAAATTTAATTATTTAATTAATAAAAGTTCATACATTGTTATAACTAATATATTATCTTCAAAAAAATATATATTTCAGAAATTTTTTTATGAAGTTTAAGAAATATTTTAAATTGAAAATGTGATAAATATTCAAAAGTGATAAAAATTTTAAAAGGAAAAACTATGAAATATTAAATTTAGTATTTAATATCTAAAGATAATATGAAAATTTTAAAAGTAAGGATTTTTTGATAGAAATTTCTAATTAAATCAAAATTAGATATTATTAATCATGTATTGATAAGTATTTTATTTCTTTATAAATATAATTATTTATTTGTATATAAATTATTTAATACGGATAAAAAAGAATATATTTTCAATTAAAAAAATTTTAAAAATTTAAAAATTTTATCTACGATTTGAATTGAAATGAAAAAGAAAAAAGAAATAAAACAAAAATTAAAATTTTTACTCTTCCTTTAGTGACGAGTAGAAAACAATTGCTCCATAAGGAGATCTAGGAATGAGTGTCTAACTTTTATAATATTAGAAAAATTATAAATATATGTAAAGATAATCTAAAAATTTTTAAAAAAAATTAAATAGTTATTATTTATCAAATCAAAACTAGATATTACTAATTATGTGTGTGATATACTGATAAATATTTTATTTTTATATAATATAATTATTTATTTTTATATATAAATTATTTAATACAGATAAAAAAGATATTTTGAATTAAAAAATAAAAATTCAAAAATTTGATCCATGATTTAAATTGGAACAAAAAAGGAAAAAAATTAAAAGTTATTTTCCCCCTTTGATAATGTGTTGAAGACACTCGTTATATAGATATTTACACAAGAGTGAGTGTCATATTGTTGACGTTGGAATTTGATTCGTACTGACGGTCCCAAAATCCGGCCAACGGGAAGATGAGTTCTGGGATCCTATACTGCTTCCGAAGTGCACTGGGGGAAAGGGAGATGAAGGAGTGTGACTGAGGCGGTGTTTTTAACGTGGTTCGGCTAAATCCAGGCGGCATCGGACCCTATGTCCATGGCGGAGATTTTTATTAATGTTGAGAATTGTTTATACAGAGTGTTGGCTTATAAAGATGCCGCCTCCCCTTTCTCTTCTAACAATGCATTCCTATTTATAAAAGAAGGAATAATTACATGCATTAATTATAAACTACAATTGTGTTACATCGAGATATAAATGGAAAAGACAGTAAAAGACTATAATTCGGCTGTTGCAGGAAATAGGCCGTAGGGTTGGCCCTTTTGGTCAATTGGAGACTGGCATATATGTCTGTCGCGTGAGGCATCTGTCATCTCGAGTTGGGATTCCTAGCCCGGGGTCATTATGGAAGGTCACTATAGCGAGCCTGATGCTGCTGTAGGGAGGTAACGAGTTCAAGCAAAATGATCGACTTCCTAATGAGCTGATCTTCATAGTCACCTCGCTATCTCACTGTTTGGTAGCGAGCGAGGTAAAGTTTGCTTGGTGTTATCAGTGAGCTAGACGATCTGGCCTCTAGCGAGTTCGGATCTGTCACATTCTTCTGAGGCCATTTTTCTCTTACAACATAAGCCTCCCCAACTCTCGGTTTGCTTTGCGGATCGGGAGTTGTAAGTTTTCTGAGGCTTGATTCGTATCTCCAATTAGTGTCCTTGCTTGACCAGATTGTCACGTCAGATGTCATTCTGTTCTGCGTTAGGCCATGCTTTCTTCTATTTGCCATTTTTGGTCGTTAGCGTGGCATTGCCACTCGTTTCGGGCCGTAGGATGAAGATCAAACTAGATATCCTCTGGATTCTTCAAAGGGGCCGAGTGAGTCTTTTTATAGTCTGGGGGGTTCCCTTTTTGTTTCAGAGAAGTTCAATGGAGAAGATTGATGAGCCTCCTGTGTTCTGGTGTCTTAGCTTCCAATGAAGCTCGTCGAGACATGGATAGCCTATTACAGAATGTCGAGAGACATGGATGGCCCGTTGCATGTGGCTCTATCGCAGGATCCATTTGGCGGGCTCTTGGGGGATCTTGTGCTGATCTTGGGTTATTTTCCTCAGCGTTGCTTGTGGTGCTGCTGCCTGGCCAGCCGACTCTTATGACTTTTTGAATTGCTCTGGGTCTGGCTCAGGTGGATACGTCGAAGGAATATAAGCAGGAGCAGTTGGAGGTCGTTGTCCTTCTTATAGGTGAGAGCTCACTGACTGGTGGCCAACCTTCTGCTCTTCTTGCAGGAAGCTTCTTACCTTTGTTTCTGTATTTCTTCTTCATCTAATGTAATCTTGCCTTTCTGAGGCTCTTTGTTGTAACTTTCAAAATTTATAATGGATGCTTAGTGCACTGCCGTATGTACATTTCTGATGATTAATGAAACATTTTCTTTGGCCAATGAGCTGTGTTTTAGTTTTTTGCCCCTTTTTTTAGGTGCTTTTAATGAGTTAGTCAGTTCACATGCGAGCTGTGACTGATGAGAAATCAAGTGTGCGAACCATGATTTTCTGGCTGTATGCTAGCTATGAATGTATGTGTAGCATAAGAGCTACAACGAGTTCACTCCGGCGTTCCTGCTGTGTGGTGAGCTGGTCATTTATTGTTTAGTTTGGAAATGTTGTTGGTGTAAACTCGCGAGCCATCTCACCCTCAACTGTGAGGTAGGCTCTGGGGCCGTCTCACCCTCAGCTGTGAGATAGGCTCTGGAGTTGTCTTGCCCCCGGACAGGCTTTGTGCTTGTGCTATCGCGAGGTAGGCTCTGGCTCGTCTCACCCTTTGACGCAAGATAGGCTCTGGGGCCGTCTCACCCTCGGACGCAAGGTCGCACGTGACTTCCATAGCAAGCTTGTTGCTCTGTGGTCGGGGAATTTGTACCCTCGATTGTAATTATGAGATGTGGCTTGCTCTGGAAGTATTGATGGGGTAGGCCTTGCGCCGTCTCACCCCCAGATGAATCCTTGCAATGATGGAGGTGAAAATTCTTTGTTTGGACAATGCTTGGCCAATCGGCAACTTTCATTGATTGAGCATAAAATAGTTGATACAACTAACCGCCATTGATAAAAAATAAGTGTTACAGGATTAGAATATGGTTTTGATGGAGGGCTCTCGCTCTTGGGTGGTAACTCGCTAAGCCTATCGAGCGCACTCCCTTGGTGGCATTATCACGTAATCCTGTACTCAACCTTTCCTAATGAGGTCTTCAATGGCATCTTTCAGTGCTCGACACTCTGAGGTGGTGTGTTTAGCCTCATTGTGGTAAGCGCAGAATCTGCTTGGATCCCTGGACTTGGCAGTGGCTCTTATCGATCTGGGCCTTCCAAAGTCCACGTTGTTATTTTTCGCGACAAAAATTTTATCCTATGTATCAGACAGGATGCTGTAGCTTTCGAAGCGGCCTTCGAGTTACTGAGACTTCGCCTTCTTCACGAGATGATGAGTTGGGTTATCGTGGCTCTCGCTCCCCTTCTTTTTGCCTGTGGTGGGACCATTGGGGTCTGCTCTATGCCTGGGCCCTTCCATTCCGAAGGTTTCTTCCCATCTTATTTGTTTAGCAGCTCGCTCGTAGAATTTAGCAAGGTCTCGAGCTGGGGACTTGTAGAGGCTTCTATACAGCTTGCCGTCTTTGCGAAGTCCCACTGAGATTGCCGTTAAAATACTTTCCTCGGAAGGATTTTCTATCGAGTTGGCCTCGTGCCTGAATCGACCTACGTAGTCTTTGAGCGACTCGCCCCTGCGCTGGAAGATCATCGCGAGATGGCAAAGGGGCGCAAGTTGTTTCTTTAGTGCCCAGTACTGGTCAACAATTTTCTTTAGCACTCTTCCCAACTGTTGATGCTGCGAGCCAGGAGACATATGAGCCATACCTGAGATGTTCCCCCTAATGTGGTGGGAAAGATGCAGCACTTTACTAGGGGGTCAATGGTCTGGAGGTCCATTTAGGTATTGAACGCATCCAGGTGGTCGCTCGAGTCGCTGTTCCCATCGTATAGCGGGATCACGAGCACTTTGAGTTTCTATGGAAGAGGTCACGTCTCGATCTCCACAGAAAATGGAGTGCTTTCCTCGCGGCGAGGCTGGTGGCGTTGAGGTTGCGAATGCTCTTCTAGCCGTTTGAGCTTACGGAGGATTTCCTTCATTGTCCGGTTCTGTGTCCCAGACTGAAGGGTGGAACTTCCTACCTATTACGAGCCCTCCAGTTGCTGACTATCACGATCTTCATGAGTTTCTCTCTGAGCCTCTTTACGAAGTTGCTCGAGCTGTGTCATGATTTTTTCTTATCTTTACGTGCTCTGAACTTGGGCCTGCACCAGCGCCTTAACGGTTTCAGCTAGCTCTCTTACCGTGCTTTCGAGCACTAGATGGGGTTTGCCGGGCGTTTATGCCTTTTGAATTTCAGGAGTGGCAGTAGACTATTGGTGAGCCCCCGCAACGGGAGTGTCCATCGATTGAAGGGCTGGAGTGGCTGAGCTCCGAGTGATTCTTCCTCTCGCCATTATTAAGCCACAATGGAGATTTCAGAGAGTAGATAGATCCCCACAGACGGTGCCAAAATGTTAACGTCAGAATTTGGTTCGTACTGACGGTCTCAAAATCCAACCAATGGGAAAATGAGTTCTGGGATCCCATACTGCTTTCAAAATGCACTGGGGGAAAGGGAGAGGAAGAAGTGTGACTGAGGCGGTGTTTTTAACGTGGTTTGGCTAAATTCGAGCGACACCGGACCCTACGTCCACGGCAGAGATTTTTATTAATGTTGAGAATTATTTATACAGGGTATTGGCTTATAAAGATTCCGCCTTCCCCTCCTCTTCTAACAATACATTCCTATTTATAGAGGAAGGAAGAGTTATATGCATTAATTACAAGTTACAGTTGTGTTATATCAAGATATAAATGGAAAAGATAATAAAAGACTATAATTCGGTTGTTGCAGGAAATAAGCCACGGGACAGGCCCCTTTGGTCAGCTGGAGATTGGCATATATGTTTGCCGCGTGGGGCTACTGTGCCTCACGAGGCGTTTGTCATCTCGAGTTGGGATTCCTAGCTCGGGGTCATTATGGAAAGTTGTTGTAGCGAAACTGTTGCTGTTATAGCAAGATAGCGAGCTCGAGCAGAATGATCGACTTCCTAACGAGCTGGTCTTCATGGTCACTGATCGCGGTTTGTCAAGCCGTTAAATTAAAAATTTATAAACTAAAGCTACCTAAACTAACTTGTAGCATAGGCAACCCAGGTCGAACCCAAGGACCATATTAGGATGATATTATCAATGATATTAGGAGCTAAATTGGGGGGAGGGGTTGGCAGAAATGAAATCTACAGCTACTCTAACAAAAACATACAAAACAAAAACTAAAACACAATAAACACATGTAATCAGCGAAAGGAACCAATCAACTTAAGATTAATGAATCATTGATCAACTAAGGTTCATTCAATTGATAAAAACCATAACAAGAAGTCTTGAAATGATTAATGAATC
This sequence comes from Saraca asoca, assembly GCA_026873985.1. Classification (NCBI taxonomy): domain Eukaryota; kingdom Viridiplantae; phylum Streptophyta; class Magnoliopsida; order Fabales; family Fabaceae; genus Saraca; species Saraca asoca. The sequence continues at coordinate 137 of JANHAO010005255.1, read as the reverse complement.
TATCCTAAGCAGTCAAGATTCAGCCAAGTAGCAAACACATCAAAAGCTCAAAGTATTAGCTAGTTTTCCTATCCTCTTCCTAATGTAGATCATTAAGCAACAATCATATAATATCTAAATCAAATGAAGCCATTAAA
>JANHAO010005254.1:0-22893 GCA_026873985.1 Saraca asoca | reverse complement strand
ATCAAAATTGAATTCCAACTCTAAAATATACACTTGATTTTAATATTAAAATTGATATCACTTAAATTATTTATTTAAAGATAAAGGTTCGATTCGAATCATAAAATATTATTTTTTTGTCTTTTTACATCCAGAAAAATTGAGAATTTACTTAATCTTAAAATATATACAATATTTTGAATCCAATATCATATATTAAAAGGAAAAAAAAATCCTAAACTCAAAGAGAGGGATGTCATATGAGAATCAAACTCCCAAACAATACACATTTGATTTTGCTGCACATGTCACTCATTAAAGTGCATAATGGGTTATAGAAAAACATTCCCCTAGTTGCATAATATGATCCACTGCCTTATACATAAACTCACCTCTCCTGCTCTAAAAACAATAAAGTAGTTGAGTATATATTTCTGAAAATAATAAATATGTGAATATAATTATATTAAATCATAGGGAAAATAAATATGATTTGCCCATTAATCTATTTTAATGACATGTTTCCTTATCAGTAGAGGTAATAAGGTAGTTGATCCTAAACTAGAGATACTCTAAAATTTTATGAAATGTTAGAAGTTGTACATTGGTCATTATGGACATATTGTACTAACTATTCAAAGTTGCCACTAGCAATAAGGATGTTAAGCATAAAATCTAACTTCAACTTACCATAGAATTTCTTTGGTTAGATTATTCAACTTATAATCGAGACACACCCACCTAATAATGTTGTTCCTCCAAACTTTTATGAAATGAGGATGATAGTGATGAAGTTAGGATTGTGGCATCTAAAAATAAGCCATTGTAAGAAAGGGTGCATGTTGTTTTATAAGGAGGCTAGATATGATACAGAATGCAAAATCCATAGTTCGCCTTGGTATAAGGAAAGAGGATAGGCCAAAATAGAAAAGATGTTCCATTCAAGAGAATATATTATTTCTCATTAATCCCTAGGTTGCAAAGGTTATATGCTTTGATAAAGTCATCTCATCATATGAGATGGCATCCTGAGAATCGAATGGAGACTAGCATTCTTTGTCATCCTTCAAATGGAGAAACTTAGAAACAATCTAGCTAAAAGTATGCAGAGTTTGCAGTTGATCCTCGAAATGTAAGGCTTGGGATGTATTTTGATTGATTCACTCCATTCGCTCATAATACTACATTATACTTATGTTGGCTAGTAATAGTCACTCCTTACAATTTGCCTCTGGATATGTGTATGACAACTCCATATATGCTCCTGACCTTGATCATCCTAGGTCTATAAAATCCAAAAAGTAAAATTGATGCATTCATGAAGCCATTGATAGATGAGTTACTCACTTTATGGAGTGATGGTGTTCCAATATTTGATATTTCAATAAAGCAAAACTTTCAAATGATTGCCACATTGACATGGACCATCAATGACTTTCTTGCATATGGGATATTATCTAGTTGGCAAATGGCCGAAAAATTAGCTTGCTTGATATATATGGAATCCATAAATGCATTCACCTTAAAGCATGGGAGAAAAGAATCACAGTTTGATTTTCATAGAAAGTTTCTACCATACAATCATTTTTTAGGAGAAACAAGAACAATTTCATCAAAACTAAAGTGGAGAGATCCGAACCACCTCCAAGATTAACTGTTGAACAAATTTTTGATTGGGTGTTTCCACTCCAAAAGTCAAAAAAAAAAAAATGGCCAATCAAGATGCCAATATATGGGGTGGATCACAATTGCACTAAAAGAAACATATTTAAGGAGATAGCTCTATTTTATCAATACTATTTTGGGCCTGAAGTGCAATGCTAAAGGACACGAGTTTGTGGGAATGATGACTATGGCGATGATGCAACTTTGGAGCCTATTCTTTTCATCATCAATCTTCTAGGATGCTCTGTTGGGTTTTGCCAAGAGTAATATTTGGATGATGAGGAATTGAAATCAGCCACAATACACGTGTTTTAAACTATAAAGAAATGGAGCCAGTTAAAGAGTATTTGTGTAGCCATCTTAATAAATCATTCCATATCATCAACTTTGATTTAATAAATTTTAGAATGCTAATTTCCTAAATTATTATTCCCTATAGTATGTTTGTTCATTGGTTGAAGACTATGTATCTAGTGATGTAAGATGAAAACATTGAAACAATGATCAATATTTAGTTTGATTCCTAACTTTGCTCTTTTGTAAGTATAAACAATAATTACTTTTCTTATGTGACATTGTTTATAGATGTATGATGAAGTTTTGATATGAAATTGTATTATTTTCATATTCACAATCCCTCCAATGGTATGGTCAATCAATATTTATTGGATTTAGCTTGGGGTCCACTATGGTGGTCAAAGCATTTCCAATATATTTTGTTAATAGGTATAAGTTTCACATACACTAATAGAGTGAAGGGAAAAAAAATTAATAGTGAAGTATGTGTGAAGGGGGACAGGGAGTGTTACAATAGGGAAAATGACTTCAATGACATTCTTAAAAAGATTGTACAGCTTGAGTATCCAAGATTGCTGATCAAAAGGGTGGTGCTTTTCCACTATGAGTGGTTTAAACTTATGTTAAGCATTGGTATAAGAGTGTAATCCCAACATAACATAGTTGAAATCAAACATATAAGATGATATGTCAAGTATGATCCCTTTATCATTGCATAAAAGCAGCACAAGTGTGCTATGCACCATACCCACAAACAAAGAGAGATAAGCAAAGTTGGTGGGTTGTTATAAAGACCAAGCCTCGTGGAATGGTCAAGGATAAACGTATGATCAAATATGCTTACCAGGATATCATATGTCATATGCACTTCAATTAATTCTAGTATATGATTCAATTGTTAGCTTGCATGATGAAGATGGTGAATACAAGGAGGTGGATGAGCTAATAGAAAACTACTACAAAACTGGTCCTTAGCAGTAATTCAAAGATGGTGATTCATCTAAACTGCAGCTAAAGACGTGCCTAAGTCACACATAAACCTACTCAGTTCAATGCTTTCAAAAACAATTTTTAGAGGTAGTTATTCAATAGTGATTGTATTAATCACCTCTAAAACTCATAATTTGTTTCCATTTGACGCATGAATTTGTGATATTTCCTCAATTTTGCCATGAACCAAAAGCATCAATTTCTTCCTCTTTCCCTTCTCTTAAGCTATCTTAGATTTCCCTTTAGCTTTCTCTAATTTCTCACTTAATTTGTTCCTTAATTTTTTACCTTAACACAAACCTAAACAATTTTAAAGAACACTCTATTTGGATTCTTCAGATCAATTGAGCTTCATCGTGTCTCCAAGCATGACTAATCGTGAAGAGGTAATTAAATTTTTTATTTTCTTTAGTTTGAAATCATGAAGAGGTAATTGTTGCTTTGTTTGTGTTTGTATAATTGTACCTTTTCACTATTTCCAGTAGTAATACCCCCTACATCTTCTAAATTAAAAGTACTCTTGTTCTATTGTCTTTGCCATCACTATTGTAAATTCAAACATTCTGTAACAAAATTTATCCACCTCTATTAAATCTATACTAAGATAACTCATTGAAGGATTGACACAAAATTCATGTATGAACTATTTTGTGGTGTGCTATAGATTCTCATTTTGCTTTTGTTGATCCCCTTTGGCAATAAAATTGAGACTAGTGATAAAAATTTAAATTGTCAAAGGATGCTCTTAATCAATGAAAGTAGGTGAGTTTCATGATTAAGTGTGATGCGAACCTCTTTTCATAAAGTGTTTCTTCATAAATTTTTTTAATTTGCACATGCAAGGTAGCAGGAGATAGGGGCCCTTTTTGTGCATGTGAACTAAATGGGAAATGTTGGTTTTTTCATATTATATCCCAAAATCTCTATTGAAAATCCTTTGTAATGTTAATATGAACTGCTCACATTTTTCCTAATAAATTACCTTAGTTTTCAAACATTGAAGGGATTATTTGACTTACTTTGTTGTAAAGTGAAAATTTCATTTTTAAGTCCTATTAAGTGGACTTCAAAGGTAAGTGATATGCTTTTGGAGTATTCCTTTATTTTTTTAGATTTATTCAATTATATGTAAATAAATTAGAGGTTTATTAAAAATTGTTTTGAATAGTAAATTATTTCTTATTGATGGTTGCTTATATGTTCTATTTTAAACACTAATTAAATAATGACAAGGTTTATAACCTGAGTTTTACCAGGTATATTTCAAATTTTAATAAGTTAGAAAGAAATTAAATATGTAATATGTTCATTGTATTTTACTGAGTTAAATTTAGATTTAATTAAAGGCATGTTCAAATGATTTTTTACTTATCGAATATTTATAGTTGTTGTAAATATTTTTAAAAAAAATTGCTTACTTCAAATAAAACCAATTTGCTTTGAAATAACTTATGTTATCATCTAGTGCATTATTAGTTTAAAAAAAATACTATAGAAAGGGCCCAGGGGCTTATTTTTCCCATTTCCTTTTTTCTTTTCCTAAAAAACCCCATTTTAGCTTTCCCTTTCCTTTTTGCACAAGCATGCTAGTAGACCAGAAGCAACAGTAGCAATAACTCCACCAAACTCCAGTGCTTCCCATCATCTCCTAGCCAGTCTCCCACTATTGTGCCACTATGGAGCACCATGTGCTGCTTAGAGAGGCTGAGCATCTCACTATAGCAAGGAAACACAGCTCCTATCCTATATCTATAGCAGATTAGTTTAGCCATTCTACATCACCAGAGCTTCTTGCTCCTTCCTTGGGGGGTGGGTAAGTGTATTTGCATCTCCAATTTTAGCTTTCTTCATGCCTTTCTTAGTGAATCAAGATGATACCCAATAAACCTTAGCCTTTATTTTACCAAACATAGAAAATGCTTGTAAATGTTTCAACTATTCTTGATGAATTGGAAGGAAAATTTTGTGAAAAAAAAAAAGAATCCAACCAACTTGAGAAACTCTAGAAAGATTTGAAATGGAGTGACTTGATTCTCCTTCTTGGAAGAATGTACTTTCTTCAAAGAATTATCTAAGATGAATAAATCACTCACTGTCTTTATACTAGTAAGCTATTTAATTTTTCCTTTTGACTAGATGTAGGTTGAATACATATGTTTTCTTTTGATATGGTCTAGTGGAGATTTTTGATGGACATATTGAAATTGTATGATGTGAGATTTATTGACATCAAAGAGTGAATGTATGAGATTTGCATAGGTATATGAATATGGTATATTGAATGAAAATGAAGCGAATATTGGAGTGGGTTGAGATGTTTATAAGTATGTTGTTGTTGAATATATATGGACTATTGAAAATTAGTTAAGGGTAAGTGAGTTGAATACTCATTATCTTTCTATAATAAAATGTTTTCTTGTAATTGGGTATAATTGGAGTTGTATGGTTGATATGTTTGAAATTATTGATTGGTATATATGAAAATTGTGTCCTAAGGGAAAATATTTTAGTTATTGGAAATGTACAGATTAGGGGCCTACAAAGCTATGGGAAACATATATGAAGTGTTGTAATTGCTTAAATGAATGAAAATGGGAGTTTACTTTTGTAGAGATATGTGTTTGTATTGGGAGAGTGTATGAAACTGGATGTGCAATCATGACCATAAGCCCAAGATCTTAAATTCATGTAGAATCATGATATTCATAGTTAAAGGCTTCAATTTGACTTGAGAAAATTTATTTAAAAGTATAAGTTTGCTTACTCAAAGTTGCAAACCATTAGGAAGTTTGAAACTGCACATGATCTGAATCACAAGTAGAATCGAAAATAGGGTTATAACGGGATGATTCGAATTACACAAAATTAGTTTAAATCTTAATTCAAATCACAAGGCATGAATGCTACCCTGTTCTTGCAAGCATGATTGTGAAAGTAGTGCAAAAAAAGGCAATTTCAATTGTGAGCCTTAGAGATGAAAAATGTGATGTAATGTTATAAGCTAAAATGTTGTTGCCTAAAACTTCTTCCATTAAGTTGTGTAGATTGTTTGATTGGGTTTACGAACTCAATTATTTCTTAATTCACTTTAGCCATGAGATTTTCTTTGCTATGTTGTTGTAAATGGTACATGTTAAGCTAGTGATAGTACAATAGGATGACTAAGTAGTAGAATTTTATTATTGTTTTGAATTATTTGTAAATTGGAAAATGATTGAATAATTGAATGATTGATTAGTAGAATATTATCTTTATATTGAATGTGTTGTGAATTGAGTACATGTATTTGTGAATTATTTGTTATGGATCCTTGAAAGTTTCTTCGAGAAACCTACAAATGCAAATTGAAATTGTATATGGCCATTAATATGATGGAGAGATAAGAGGAGATTAATATGTTGGAGAGATAAGGTGACATGAAGAGGAATTGAAATGAGAAAAAAAAATTGAATTGGTAAGTTACTTGAAGAATACCACCATGGATCCATATTGTATTATTTCTAAATGGTGTTGTGTACATCAAAGCAAATTGATTTGAGTCTAGACAATGTTTATTTGGCATCCATTAGGTGTAACAAAAAAAAAGGGGTGAATGTAAAATGGTACACTTGATTAAAAGTAAAAATGAGTAAAGTTGACAATATGAAAACTTGAAGATAGGAATTTGTAATTAAGCAAGTGGCCTAATTATTGGTGAAGTTTAGCTTATGTGAAGAGTTTGCTTATTAAAATAACATCTGAAAACAACTAGAATGGCTCACCTAAATAGGACTATGTGTGAAACTTCTAAGTAAATAGCTCATTCTCTGATAGGTGTTTATGATTAACTTGTCATGTAGAAATATGAATTAAGATTCATTTAATGCTTGTATCTACTTTAGTTGAGCTATTAAGATATAGAGTCAAAGCTAGTTTTCCTTTGCTTTATGTAAATAGTTCAACAAACTAAGAAACATTTGATAAGACAATAAATGAAAGAACAAGTGGGAAAGTTTTTAAAAGTTTGAACACTGTGTTAAGTTAATTGTTTGAAAAAGATAAACTATATTGATGGACCATTTAGCTGTATATCTATTATAGTTAAACTATGCATTATTGTGTTTTTATTAAGGTTGCATATTGTAAATTGTGATATTAGTGTAATTGGCTATTAGTAATAGATTGCATACAAAGTAAGTGATCTACTTACTGTGTTTCATTGAAACTCACTATATTTTCCTTGCAAAAATGTTTTAGATTATAGATCTATTTGTTGATTCAAACAGCACTTGGACTGAGAAATATGAAACAATGCTTAGAGGAACAGTGGGCAGTAAATGGTCTCATGTATAAATGCATTGAGTTGTATGTGTTTATATATTGTAATGTTGTCAAAAATTGATATTTGTATGAAAAGTTTCAATATTAAGAAATAAGTTATATTGATGGAATTCTATTGAAATTTGTTAATTTTTTTTTGTTAGTGAATTAGAACTACTAGCATTTTGAAAAGAAAAATTACTGGTGTTCTTTTTGAGGTTTAACATGTAATATGTTTTGAGAAAGTAAGTGTAAGGCTTTTAAGTCAATGCCACAGGATGACTACCTACGCTAGTCATATTCCAAAACTTGGGATGTGACATTTTATAATAATCAGTTAAGCACTAGTTCATACTCTGTTGTAATTATATTAGCATAAGTACTAGATTAATGAAGGAGGGAGTAGTAATTAATGACTAATGTGAAATAAAGAATAAAGAAGAAGCAAATTAGTTTTACTGCAAGAAATTAGGATAACATTCTTGTTTAGGCTTTCATCTAGTTCCAACAACCATCTCTAAACTTTGTGTACTATACTTTTCATAAGTCATGTTTTTGTTTGAAATTTTATTTCATATAAGTAGTCTTTCACCCAACTTTCAAAAAAGACTTATTTTTTGGTATTCATTAGTACTGAGTGTATTTTTACCAAAGAGTCAAGTTTTGTCTTTATCATCTATTATGATGACTCTTGATTTTTTTGCTTTATTTGGCCTACTCCATAGCCTTACCAATTGGAGAATATGCTACAATAATTATTCTTTTGTCTTTTTGGCCAAAAATCAATAAAAGATGCATGGGATCTTCGATCAAATGCAGAAAATGGTAATGACAATAGCCCTGAATTTGATGAACTTGCTAAAGTAGAGGATCTTGTGAAAGAGAAGTTATGACTCTTATATGAGGCCTTTTCTCAATTAAGAAATATATTTATCAAAAGTTTTACTTGTTAAGATCTAAGACATAAGAATGCTTAGGCTTAAGGAAGAATTTACTCTTGCTAGACAATTCCCAAAATATTTGTTTATTAAGATGGAATCTTGAAAGCTACATGCTAAAGTTTGATACTATGCTTGATAACTTGAATCTTGAGTTAACAGTTTTGATGGGTAAACCATGAGTAGAAATCTATTTACACAAGGCTATGATGTTGGTTTCAAACACAAGTTTTCATCACTTATTTCCATGGATTTCTGGTGCATTATGTTATTTATTTTTAATCATAACAACTTGTGGAATGAGTTCTATTCATGATAGCATTGTATTTAGCAGCCCTCTTGACTTATCCTTTTTTATTTGCAAAATCTGAGCCTCAGCATAAAAGAGGAAGGAAAACCTAGTTGTCGTAGCAAAATGAAAGATCTAAACATTATTTGGATGTCCAAGTTTTAGAGACATTTAACAAGGGAATACGTAGTTCTTTCAATCTTTTTCCTTTAGAATTAAAATTTAGTTCCAAAATTCCTATAAATTGTACATGCATTTAAAAATTCACATCATTTATAAATTTCTTTATCCAAACACACTCTTATAAAATATCCAAAGAAATCAATGGGGAATGCCAGTGATGCCTATACTATTTGGCCTTGCTGGAGTATATGTATACATGTGTCATGCCAACTCTTAAATTAGTCAACAAAATCAATCCCAGAAAAGCAATTGGTTCCTTAACTATCTTATTTTTCTTTTAAAATTTTGCATAATTATATTTTAAAATACTAGATAAAAAGTAGTTCTTGAGGAATAGAAACACAATCTATTTATTTCGTGCTCTAATATAGTTTATAACAAGAATTATAAGTGATACAAAAAGGGATGGTCCTCCTATTAAAAATAGAGGACATGGCTTTTTCGGCTTTCTTTGTTTCTTCTCTTGAATTGACTCCTCTACACCCTTCTCTGGTATTTTTCTATCAATATCTTCTTCCTTCACCTCCTCAATCCCAACTCCAGAAATTCCTTTGGCCATTTTCGCTATCATAATTGGTAAGATTGATTCCTCTCTATTATATTTGCCCTTGATTTTATATAAATTATGAACATGAATCTCTTATCCAACTATTTTGGTTTGTTTTGATAAATGACTCCCAATTTTCAAATACAGTCGCAGAGGCAAAGTCAACCTGAAAAGAAGTGCCATATATCTTCTTAAGGATACTGTTGGATTGACAGTTTTCATATATCTTGTTTGTTGGTTCCCTATCTTCTCATTTTTTTTCCTTTTTTTCTCCTTTAAAGAAACCAATTTGTGTTTAATATATAAGAATGTCCTTTGGTTTCTAGGTATTGCAATTGGGAAAGTCCTTTTATGACTCATCCATCTTAAAATTCAAGTTTTGTAGCATATTTTAAAATCCAAGCCAAAACTAGGGGTGGAGAGAGGGAAGTAAAAAAATATATTAAACAAATTTTACTAAAATTTTATGTTAGATAGCATTTTGAGATGACAAGCACTTACTAAAAGGTGAGCACTTATGTATGAAAGAATAGATTGTGCCAGAATGCTTTGTATAATATGCACTAGAGTTCTAATGTCAGATGCCATGATTCCACTAGCTCATTGCTCTGAAATTCTGAATTTTGGCCATGTTTAGTTTTTTTATTCTTTATTTTTAACAAAATGGGTAAGGTGGTTTGTATTATTTTAGTGAAGAAGACACCATTTCATTGTCTTTATTGTTAGATCAATGCTTTTGACCACAATATATGTTTTTCGCCAACTGTCTACTGCTATGTCTAAAGTTAGATGATGAATTACTTCACTTGCTAACAATTCATTGTAGTCTACTTTTTTGTTCATCATATATTGTGGAAGCTTTGGTGCATATAGTGTAGACCCAGTTAAAGTGGTCTTCTATGTTTTTTGGGTGGACTAGTAACTTTCATCCTCAAAAGTACTAAAGTGCTTCAATTTTGTTTTCATGCCATGCTTTTGCTTCTAGTTAGTCTCTAACCTACTCTTTAACTTTTACTAAAATTTTTAAAATTAGTTCTTTTTTCTTTTCTTCAGAGGGAAAAGAGTAAAATCAATGTGAAAAAAGGAAGTTCAAATTCCATGACTTCAAACAAAATTATCCGCCAATTAATTTCTCTTCTTGCTTTTCCTAAAATCAAAGTACCTCAGCTTGGTTTTAATAGAATTCAACCTCCATTTGAAATTTTACTAACGCCTTATGGATGGTACATTTGCATCTTATGGGGACTAGAAGATCACTAATGCCTTCTGTGCATTTGCTATTGGTTACAATTGGTGCAGTACATTTTGTCCATGCTTCACAATCACAAAGATGAGGTTAATGCTACTTCAACTTCAAAATGGTGTTGCTGATATTTATAGCTTAAAAACACTTGAGCTTCAAGGTATGGGAATCAGAATCCTTTTTTAATTCAATATTGTCCCTAACCCTAAACTTTTCAGTTGTTCTGTATCCGTCCGTCTTAACCTTTGCAATAACATTCTCTTTTTCACATATTGGATGTCCCAAGGAGTTAATCTCCTTATACCTCATGTGACTACTACCATTCAATGTTCTCTAATATTCTCTCTCTTAGGTTCATCAGTTCATATAAAAACTTCAAACTCACTAATTGACAAATCACATTCAAATGTTAAACAAAATAATTGACAGAATAGATTGGTTGTTTTCATCTGCATTCCCTTTTAACTTAAAATATTCTGCTACTTCTGTAGGTAGTCTTTTTCTCTATGAATAGTTCATTTTATTAGGCTAATGGCCATAATAAGTTAATTTTAATGTTGATTATGAATCAATGATTCTTGTTGTAGTGGTTTTGTAACTAGAAAGGAATTCTTTTCCGTTTATATATCATAAAGTACTAAATTCTTATTTTAAATTTTAATTGATTGCTTCAATTTTTCCTTGATATATATATGTGGATAACTTAAACTTCTTTCATGTTAATTTCTTATTTTATTTGCAAGGACAAATCACAAGTTACTTTTTGGTTTGTTAGCTTGAGAGCTGGGATATAGAATTTGTTGAGGTTACTTCTGAATTTACAAGGGTTTGACATATCTTCTTTGTTGTTTTTCCTCCTCTTTTCACCCTTTTGTTTTTTATCTCCTTAAAAGGAAGTTATTTGTGTTTTATATATTATAAAGCCTTTTGTATAGAACTCCAAAACAATATATATATATATATATATATATTTTATACCTATAATATATTACTAATAATTTTAAATTATAAACTCTAATTTTAAACTGATTTCACATTATTTCAATTTTTAAACATCATAAGAGATTTTGGAGCTAGACTTGATCAAGTTGGATCTAACAAATATTCTACAATTTTCATTCTTAGGTAAGTAGTGTACTAGTTATGGTAATGGATGAATCTTGAATTACTTTGCCTAGGAACATAACAAAATATGCTAAGCTTTAGAAGAATTTTTGGATTTTGCAATAGATTGATTAATTGAAGGGAGAATAAAATGCCTCTATCCTTATTGTAAATTTAAGCAATGGCAGACTAAAATGAAGTATACGAACACTTGATACTAAAACAATTTCTTGTTGAAAAAACAAAATGGATTTGGCATGGGAAATTAAGTGTTGTAGACACTTCAAATAGTAGGTATCATGCCGATGAACCATCTATGTCAGAGTCCAATAGGAATTCAATTCAACATATGATAAATGTTTCTTTTGAGATCTCTAGACACAATGTGTATGAACTTGACACACCATTAGAAGCAATTGCCAATGTGAGGAGTTAAATCTAAATGAGGGTTTGAATGAAAAACTAGAGAATGTTATGAGTTAGTTAGAGATAGAAATCAGGAATTGTATGAAGGGTGCTCTGAGTATTCAAAACTCTCTTTTCTTGTCAAACTCTATCATATCAAGTGCTAGTGTGGGAATATTAATAAAGCAATATCCATGTCATTGGAGTTGCTACATGATGAATTTGCTTAGGCAAAGTCCCTAAATCTTTCTATGAGACTAAGAAAATTAATAACAAGTTCAGTCTCAAGTATACAAAGAAACAAGCATGTTTAAATGATTGCATGCTTTATTGGGGAAGGATGCAAATAGAAAGGAGTGCAAGAGATGTCATACCACTAGATGGAAACCATAAAGCAACAATAATGAAAGGGACAATAGAAAGAAGGGGAAGAAAACTCTTGGAAAATTGTTACATTGCTTTCCACTCAAGCCACATTTGCAAAGATTATCCAAAAGATTCTAAAGTATGGAAGAGGTCTAATTCATTAAACTAAGAAATTTCTTTAGATCCCTAGAATGTGCAACTTGACCTTGCTAGTGATAGTTTCAAACCTTATGGGAATTTAAGCACTAACAACAACATATGGCCAATTATTTTAATCTCTTACAACTTGCCTCCCTAGATGTGCATGAAGTAGATCTCTTTGATCCTTTCAATGATTATTCTAGGAAAGTAAATGCCTGGGAATAACATAGATGTTTACTTCCAACCTCTTATCCAAGAATTGCAAGAGCTATGGAATGATGGTGTGGAAACATATGATGCATCAATAAATAAAATGTTATAGATGTGTGTATAGCTCTAATGTGGACAATTAGTAATTTTCTTGGACTTGGAAACTTGTCTAGGTGGAACATTCACACTGGTTTAGCTTGCCTAGTTCATAACTATGACCTTGAGCCTTAACATCTTCCCTATAATAAGAAGTGGTGCTTATGTGTCATTGTTGCTTTCTAGATGCAATTCATAAAATAATAAATTTTGATTCAATGGAAACACGGAGTTGAGAACCCATCAAGATTTTTGCCTACTTATGAAAATTTGTAATAGTTACAAAATGTTGATGTCATATTTGAAAAGGTACTTGAGATGAAAGAAGGAGGAAAAAGATCTCAAAGTACATCAATAGATGAAAGTGAAACACAACAATGGAAGAAGAAAAGTATATTTTTTTCAACTTCCATAGTGAGACTTTAATTTGTTATGTCACAATCATGATGTTATGCACATTGAGAAAAATGTGTGATAATGTGATTTATACTTTGCTTAATGAACAAGGGAAGACGAAGGGTCATCTTAATGCTTGAAAAGACCTAGAAGCAATGAATGCAAGGTGACATATGTGGGCTAGTGAAAATGGGAAGTACCCTCTGGCACTTTTTACAATGACAAATGCCCAAAAGGATGTGTTTCTCCATAGATTGAAAAATGTGAAGATACCTAATGAATATTTGACTAATATATCAAGATGTATCGATTTAAGAAATCATAAGTTCTCTAGATTGAAATATCACATGTTCTTTTAGAGCAATTATTACCATTGGCATTGTGTAATTTGTTACTAGAGAAAGTAAATGCAGTTTTAGTTGTGTTCATTCTTTAGACAACTTTATGGTAAATCTTTGAATCAAATTGAGCTTGGCAAGCTTCAAGAAAGAATTGTACTCACACTTTGCCATGTAGAGATGTTATTTTCTCCATCGTTATTCACTGTATCGATTCATTTGACTGTTCATCTAGTTGAGGAAGCAAAATATGGAGGACCTATACATTATCGATAGATGCAACCTATGAAGAGGTGCATTATTTGATTTGTTTTTAGTAACAAATGCAATATTAGTCATTAAATGCTTAGTTAATCTTATTTGTATGTTTTATCTTGTACTTAGTAGTACTTGGAATGTTTAAAGTCTTATGCGAAAAATAAGGCTAAACCATAGGGCTCCATAGCAAAAAGTTACTTAGCTATGAAATGTCTTATTTTTTATTCAAAGTATCTGGATGGAATTGAGACAAGATTCAATCAAGTTGGATGCGTTGATGATGACTGTAATCAATGTGACTTCTATTAAGAGTCATCTATCTTTCCAAAGATAGGTCACTAGTTGGAAAGGTCTTAACTTTTATGCTAACACAGGTGGAGTTCACACAAGCATATAGATATGTGTTATTCAATTGCATGATAGTTGACCCTTTCATTGAGGAATTGAGGACTTAAAATAAAGAGATGACTTAGGAATCAAACTTGATTAGAAGCAGAGATAACAAAAGCTATTAAGAATGAAGTTGTTGAATAGTTTGCTCAACACGTAAGTTTGAATGTCTTTATTAGTTTATAATTATTCAATTTTAATATGTGTAAATAATATTTTACAATATTTCAATCTTTATAGAATATGAATATCGATAATCAAGTAGAGGTTTCTGATAATTTGAAGTATTTGGCTTAAGGACCTCTTTGGCAAGCCAAGAGGTTTAATGCTTATAACATTAATTGGCTTCAAGTTTTGCACAGTCATTTGAGAAGAAGGATTAAAAGCTTAAAATATTGGAATTTTTACAATTGTAGAGTTCGGGTACTATGGAAAATTGATTGATATGATTAAGTTAACTAGCATAGCCAATTTATTATTGTCTTATTCAAATGTAAATAGGTTTATACAAAAGGGATATAAGAAAAAATCCATTACAATTTACTTCTGTCAACTTTGCTTTGTTGATCCATACAAGTGAGTGTGAAGAGGATGATTCATGCATATTGGATTCACAAACACAAATGGTATCCTACGTGGATGATGAAGTGAAGTAAGATTTGAGTGTTGTTGTCCACTTAAACCAAGGGATTTGTATGATATAGGCAAGGAAGTTGAAGAAACAATTAGTGAAACCAAACCACATATAGCATAAGACTTTTAGTTGTCCTTGTTTGATGATGTTGAAAGCATAAGCCTTGCAAGAGAGGATGTGGATAATGAGGCCACGGATATGGTAGATCCAAATAACAATATGGAAGATAAAGAACAAAATACCTAGAATTATAGCTATGCAAGGATAGGCATTGTATTTGTTTATTCAATTCATTTGTTTCAATAATTATTTTTTATCTTTAGTTATATTTAAATTTATTTTTTCTACTTGTTAGAATTATATTTCTACCTATCTTTTTTAAGTTTCTAACTCCTGTTGTTAAATTTTTTTGTAGCTATCACAAAGACAAAGCAATTTAGAAACTCAAGCAAATTATGCCTACATCACATGATCCATCACAACATCTATCACATGCTTATTCCAAACCTCTACCATATCACACTATTGAACCTCTTTCACCAGCTCAGTAGGAGGCACTAATGAATCCTTCACCATTCTAGCATATGGAAGCTAATGGTGAATGATCCCAATAAACACTGGAAGATCCTCTACCACCCAGAGGCCACTAGAGAGTCACAGCCATAGGTAAATGTCTCATTGATTGATAGTATTTATTGTATCTATTTATACTAATTAAATATTTATTTACAAAATAGATCCTAATGGATCTAGAGTGATGGTCAACATAAAAATAGCATATGTATGGAAACTAAAGAATCAATAGATAGTTATGCCCTTTGATAAGTATGGTGTGTCAACTAATGATGCTACTGGCATATATGGCCAAATTTTGGAACAATTAGCTTGTGAGATTGTTAACCTCCCAATCACTTATGTTGATTGGAGGAATGTACCTAAGGCTTGGAAGAATGAAATATTTGATGATGAAATTATGGTAGTATAAAATTGTGCATTTTTTGTATTTGGCATCATACTCATTATATACACTAATAAAAGTTGTTTTCTTTATTCTTTGAAGTTAGGATTTCACTTTGATGCAGTAGGTTTTGTTCTTAGGAGTTAGACACTTAAGAACATTGGCATAACGTAGAAGGACTTCAAGGATAGCTTATAACATGAGTTCAATGATTATTCCTTAAGCATGGATGAAATGCATGAAAGGGTCCTAGATGGGGTTCCTTAATATCAATGTAAATGCGATCTTTAATCAAAATGTGCATGTATATGTCAAAAATAATGTTTCCTTCTTTTTATAGGAGATATATAAAAAAAATGCTTCAAATCATCAAAAGCAATAGGTTGCACACACAGTTGGCTTCAAAAGCTTTACTAGGAAAGGACTCAATTGGTTTTCTTCCATACCTTGTCATTTAAGTATTGATATATTATCTAAATTGATATATATTGTTATGTAGGCTGAGGAGTTAGGTCGTCCAGTAAGAAGAGAAAAACTATGGTTTCATGTTCATAAAAAACTGAATGGCACTTATATCAATGAAGCAACAAAAAATATAGGGATTAGTTTTTGCTTTCTGTTTTGTGTTATAGGCATTAGACATTCACAAATGAGTTAATGCATTGGCTATTCCAATTTTATAGGAGCAAATTGAGGAAGCCTTGTCTCAAGATCCTTCTTTGCAATCTCAAACCATGTCACAAGATGATGCCATGGTAAAGGTATTTGGGAAAGAACATTCAAATCGGACACAATGTTTGGGCTTTGAAACATCCCCTTCAAATGTGTTTGGAAGAGCTTCTCAACATTTTAGTGGCATGACAATTGATACTAGTAGTTCTAGTGAGTCACAAATGCAAGTGAAAGTCTAAAGTTTGGAGTCTGAGTTAAATTGGGAGTGTGAAAAGTGAATGGCTATGGAAGGAGCATTGGCATCAATTTTTCAAAAAATGTTTAGCACAATTCTTAATGAAATTGCTAATTTGATAGCCCATCCTCCACCAATAAATTTTTATTTTTCACTGGACTTGTTGATAATGAATTGGTTGTCTTTGTACTTGTTGATGATGGATTGATTATATTTCTTGATTGTTGATGATGTATTGCCTATGTTTGTTCAAATTTAAAAGTCATGGTTTAATCAAAGTGAAATGAGTATTGGGAGAGACAACAAAAGGCATAAATCTTAAACTTGGAACTTAACAAAATCCTATTGAGAAAAACAACTACCATTGTCCATTTTAGTCTTGGTTTTAACTTCAATTATTGACTTTAATTGTGGCTGCAATTGTTGAATTTAAATGTAAACCTACTTTGTATCAATGCTTACACGGATTTAAAGAAGCCATTTTTCCAAGTCTTCAAACCAAATGCCAACAAGAAAGCAAACATGCAGAGAAAATTGTTTTTGTGCAATAATTAATGAGATGTCAAATAATATAATATAGAATTAGTTGATAGCATGTATTAGTGGAAAACTATTAGCCGTCTCTCCTTATTTATGCTTGTGCCTGTGTGGGCAACTTTAGCTATCAATTTGGCAACTTGACTCTTTTTAATTTCTTCAAACTCTGCGTGATACCTTTGTCCAATGAAAACATACTTAGCCGTAATTTGAAAACGAGTTTTGATGCCGTAAATTGCCTAACATTTCTTTCATTGATTCTAGTTCACATCCTTTGCTTGATCTTTTTTTTTTTTTTTTTTAAAGTGGTGTGATATTTCATATAATAATACAAGTTAGTAACCTTTTTTAGTCATAATAATTAAAAATACAATTTTCTCTGAATTTTATTGGATATCTTGCTACAAAAAAAGAGTACACATTAAATCTTATTATCCTACCAGGTATATAAAAGCTTGATCCTTCAATTTTAGAATATGTGATGCACCTAGATGCCTAAATTTTACTGCTTCAATTTTGGTTTTGAACAGTAATTACTTGTTGTTCAGTTGATTAAATATATGATTTTATTATTTTGTAGCCACTAAATGCAAGAAGTGAGCATGCCATATAAGTAAGGGGCTCTTCCTCTACTAGTCATGATGCACCACTATAAATGCATCATTGTATCAAATTACGTTTAAACACATGACATCTAATATTTAACAAAAAAATGTTAAAATTATTATTATTAAAATGAAATTTAAATTTAGTCTAATTTGTATTAAAATATATGGATTTATTATAAATTATTCTTATAACAGGTTAATAGCTAAAGAAAAAATAAAGTACAAAAAATTAAGAAAAAAATTGGCAATTAGATCTAGTTGCCATTTAAAAAAAATAAAAAAATGACGCTAAATGCAATTAAAATTGTTATGAAAATCAATTTTTTTAAAAAGAATTCATGATAAACAGTTGTTAAGTGCATCAAAACCATTGCAAAATTCAATTTTTAATTTGTTCAAAACAATTTCACAAAAACCTACTATTAAATACATCCAAAATAGCCACAGAAATAATTTTTTTAAAAAAATCACTTAAACCGCTATCGTAGACATGAATAACTACATCTAAAAATAATATATTTTCTAGATTTACTCAAATAACCTCCACAAAATTCATTAAAAACTATCGCTAAATATTTTTTTTTTTTGAAAAAAATTTGAAACCACTGCTAAATTCACATTGTGGTCAACGCTATTTCAACAATAATCATTGCTAATTACTATATAAGCGCCATTCAGTATACTTTTCCAGTGGTTTACGAAAATCACCATTAAATATTTCTCAACTCATGCATCTGTGGTAATTCTAGAAACTACCATGAAGAATATTAGAGGTGGTTATAACTATCATTAAATGCCAAAAAGAAAAAAAGAATCATTAAATACCTTTTTTTGTAGTGGATGTAAAACAGGAGCATGTTGTCAACGAAGATGGAGAAAAAGATAAAAAAGATGCAGAGGAGGAATCCAACGAATGATTCTACCATTTGACATGTAATATATTAATTTATATATATCACTTGTACATATGAGTGCTAAATTACCTCATTCATATTTCAATTTATATAATTATTTTTTAATTATGTTATGTGTAAATATTTGCATATGATAGACCGTAAAGGTGGTGGATGAGAAGGTAGAGGATAGTAGTCATAGGGACGAGGTTCCTCCCATGAATCCCCAAGTAACAGTTCACCTGTTATTGCCTATTAGAGCCCCCAGCGATTGTTCCTTTGGCTACACTTTCATACCCACTCTGCGACCAACATCTAGCCAGATGGAGCCACCTTCACAGGTGTCAATGCTAACACAGCTGCAACAGTAGCAAGACCTATCCCCAAAGATTGCTAGAACACCTTCGCAGATGGCATCTCCATCTTCAAGAGTGACATCTATGTCTAGATGGCTTTCACTCCCTAGAGTACTCGTACTTGATCCCAGGAAGACCATTATGCCGTATAGGATGGGATATATGTATTTTTTATTTTTGAACTTTATTTTTGACTTTTCCAATCTATTTTTTAATTTCTTAATTATGTTAATTTTTATTGGTTAATTATGAACTTTATTTTTTACATTTCCAATTTGTTTTTTAATTTTTTAATGTTATTTATTTTATTGATTAAAAAGGTTCTTGCCAATCCGTAATCATGTAGGCACCATACACCACATCATTATGAGCAAGTATAATGGTGTATGTCCTACATAGAAAAGTATTCCGAAGCCTACTATGCGAGATGTTATATGTGAAGTTTGGGTAAAGCTTTAATACATTTTTTATAGTGTAAATTTCTTTTTATAAATTGTTCATTAACTATTTAATGTTTTCCTTTTTTTTCTAATTACAGAAGTATTGGAAGTGGAATCGTTTTATGAAAAAGACATATGAAAGAACTTCAACCATAAGGGTTCTAACAAGATGCAAGATATGATGGATAAGGTATGGAAGAAAAAGCTTGCTCAACCCAGTTGGATTAGGGACGAGGAGTAGGAAGACTTTTTCAAGTATTGGAAGGACTCTAAATTCAAGTCTAAGTCCAAGCAAAATAAGAGGAACAATGCCTTTGATGTAGCCAGACAAGGTTCCTCCCTGCACATAGACGAATCCATTCTTGTATCAAAGCATTGACTGCACATGGTAACATTTTTTTATTTAATGTTATTTATGTCCATGAAAGTTTTTATGATGTGTAGATATGTGAGACTAGGGTTGAGCCACCCATGAAAGCTTGTTCCACTAAACACACACCCAGAAGGATGGCCATTTGGTCTCATCGCAAGTTGCACAGTCCTATGTAAGTAGTTTCTCTTAACTTGCATTTTTGTTATTAATGTATGGTATATTTTGTGGTAAAAATATTACAAATAATTTATTATTTTAATTTGTAGGAGAATTTCAACAAAAGAAAGGAAGACTTGGTGCAGACTTAGTGAAGAAAGATCTTGAGGGCTTTGGGAACATAGCGGATGATATGACAGGGCCATTTAATTATGATTTATAGGTGAACATCATCGGTGGGACTAGGAGGGATAGGTCTACGATTGGGGTCTGAGGCCGTAGTGGTGATGGCTGCATCGATCTCTACATCTCACATTGGAAACATGTCAGATGTTATGCTGGACTAGCTCTGCATATTATGACTAAGATGCAACAACAGATGTAAGAGATTTTCGCTTAGACAGAGCACCTTATGCAGACTTTGTAATAGTAACATAGTCAAACTTTGTTGCCTCCTCCACCTCATCCTCATTCATACTACCACTAGCTTTCTGTCCACTACCAACTGCTTCTTGCTTACATGTGTCTACTGCCACCATAGCTATTTTAACCAACGTTCTAACCACCGCCAATTGGAGGTCTTAAACAATCGCAACAATAGAGCACTACCTGAGATTTGTAGACTAATGATCAGTTCTTCTTTGAAGATCTTGGATTATAGTTATATTTTGATGTTTTTATTTGAACAATATTTTATACATTGATTTAAATAATACAATTTATGAATCATTTTCCTAATTTTATATATTTATACACATTCATATGCATTGTATTCTATTTTTTTAATTATAATTAAATATTAATTTTTAGAAATTAGAGTTAAAAATAATTATTTTTTTAATACTAATCAAAGTTATTTTAATAAAAATTTTGTAGCAAAGTTTCAAAAAATTATATCAAATAAAATTTTATAAAATTATTCTTCTTTTGACGAATTTTTTTTATGATTTTTAGGACATTTTCAAATGATTTGTGACCCTTTCTAGACGAATTTCCAATGATTTTTTAATAGATTTTTTGACAAACTTTCAACAAAATTTTTGATGACTTTATCAACCAGCTTCTGACAAATAAAAAAAGGAAAAAATATTACGGATAAATTGTCACGATAAAATCTGTCAAAAAATTATTTTAGGCTAAAAAACTTTCCAACTATGATTTTACCAAAGACCATTTTCCATCAGAAACAATAATTTTAGGATTTTTCTTTCAAAAATCGCATGTTTTTTTTTTAGTGGTGTATATGAATTTTATGTATAACAAATACACAAAATTACTTCACCATGTTGGGAAATTTGGATGTAGAAGCACATTAGTAAAATTCAAGATCTGAGAACTATAAAATCACAAGATACAAGATACAAATATTTAATATGATTTGATTTGTAGTCTACTCCACAAGCCAAAATGGTAAACAAAATTCACTTAAAGAACCAAAGAGAGAATGTAAAGTGTTAATTACTCTCAAACTCAACCCAAATATATTTAAAATATCTTACTGTCATCTTTTGATTGACAGTAAATTTTCTCACTAATGATATATGTATTTTTCATGCTTAGTATACTTACTATAAATAATTTCATCAATAGAGTAAAAGTAAATTGTACAATTTAAATTAATTTCTTGAGGTTAACTAAACTAACTCTCTTATACCCTCAAACAAATCATGCATAACATAAATATTTATATGTCAATTCTTATCATTAAAATTCAAACTTAATCACAATATTAAATAATAAAATATATTTAATTTGATCATAATCTTATCTCATCAAAATTCAACATTGAATAAGATAAAAAATAAATAAATAATTATTTTATTTTATAAAAATAGAATTTAGATAAAAATTTAATATATATTTAAAATTATATATAAAAATATTTTATTTTTATATGAAATTACAACTTTCAACAAATACGGGTCCACACATAATTTTTTCTGCACAAATCATAAACCCAAAGAAAGTTCATTGGGGAGAAAAAAGAATTCTTCAAAGTCAAAGAACATTATTGTTTAGACATTAAAATTCTCTAACATCATACATAAATTATGAATAAATTTCATAAATGGTCATTTTAAAAAACTAACGCAGAATTTTTTTTTTTAGATTGAATATATTAATGTAGAAATAAAAATTATTTTATTTTATAGAAATAGAATTTAGGTCAAAATCTTCATACATATTTAAAATTATATATAAAAAAATCTTTTATTTTTATATAAAAATTACAATTTTCAATAAAGAGTGCATAGATAATTTTTTCCACGACAAATCATACTCCAAAGATAGGTCGTTGGGGGAGAAATAAAACTTCATCAAAATCAAATAACATTGTTCTTTAGACATTAAAATTTTCTATGTTCGTACATACATCACGTTTAAATTCCATGAATGGTCATTTTAAAGAACTGACGCAGAAACAAAGTCCAAACATGATGTAGTTGAGTTGGCCAAAACAAAACAAACAAACAAACAAAAACACTACCCTTGACCAATGAACTCAGTCCTTTCTTGTCAATTAAAGAACAATAATAATATTTATTTATATAGCATTCAACCAAATATTCTGTATCTGAATCCAGAGTTCTGGCTATCAAACTTCATTAGCATCAAATTAAGTACTTTAAGCACTCAAATTGCTACATAATATGATCTTTCTTCCTTCTCTGGGAATAAGCATTACTGTATTAGTAACCAGGGTAATCCGAATTTATAGAGAAAATCTTGCTTAACATCTGTAGCAGATGTTTTGCCATTTTACATAGAATTAGTATTTTATTAAAAAAAAATTTCAGAAAATTATTACAAAAAAAAAAGGACTGATAGAGCAACACGAAAGATTGTTGCAGTACCATTACAGTAACTTAAATTTCTTTTATAATGTATCCGTAATT
>JANHAO010005253.1:0-23060 GCA_026873985.1 Saraca asoca | reverse complement strand
AAATAACAGTTTCCATTCCCTTTCCTCTCCTTATTTGATTCCATTCCCTTTCCGTTTCCATAGATTGAACCAAACGGGGCCTTAAGTGAGAATGCTATTTAAATTAGGAGGCTACCATTACTAAATGTGTCAAGTTGATGAAACTGGCATCCACAAAATATTTGAGTGCTGTTCTGTTAGACATATTCATCCCACCCTTTATCAACATTTTAATAAACCCAAATCGAGATATTATCAGCAGCATTAAAAAGTAATAGTAAACAATGAAATATAAATATGACTGTATGTCTCCGCAGATTTAAAGTAAGACATGCTCTTTGCAGAGCAACTGAACCCGTATGTGCCAAGAAATGGGATGAAGATGCCCACATTTCTCAAAAAACACCTAGAAGTAGGAGGTTATACAAGAACTTCATAAATTTACCACAATAAATTCCCCAAAACTAACACTCGGCAGATAATAGGAGCTACTAGCCATGGTCCATGACAAAAGGCTATACTTTTAAGGTAGAGAGTTGTGCTGGACAGAGCGTTATTATGTGAGCAGTGCATTCAAAACAGATACAAGACCCTGCCATCGGCACCTAGCAACTAGTACAATATAAAGATATATACCAAAAAGCACTAATCAAGCAAACCCTCAATATGTGCTTAACAACCCATGGCAACTTTAAAATCATTGGCCAAATGTCATACCACCACAGCTAAGAATTTGGAAGAAGATAAGCTGCAATACTAAGATTGAGACTCCAACCCCTCTCAACCAAACCCCCCCCCCCCCCCCAAAAAAAAAGGAGAGAAAAATATATGACTGGAAAAACAACATTCAAAACATTCTTCACATGCATATTAAAATGCTATGCAGTTTGTGTACACAGGTCCTATGTATGTATTATGCTAGCATTGTTTTCCGAAACAGTGCTCAACATGTTTAGTCACATCCATGGTAAAGAAAATTCTTTGCCACATAGGTCTGCATTTTATTAAAGCCTATACCACCTCAGGGCAGTCTAGAAAAGATCAAATTTCAAACTATGAACTGAATGAACAAAAAAAAAAAAAAAAATTGGTATGCCAGCTGCAAGAATTTAGAGCTAAATTACACAAGGGACAAAAACGCAGGCCACATGGCTTACCTGCACTCTTAAGGAGTTTGACCCCAATTTGTTTGGAAAACCACCATCCATTCCAAAATCTGAAAAAAAAGTTGATGACTTTGGTGGAGACACGTGGCTAATGACATGTGCACCTCCAGAATTGGTCTCAGACGCTTGGACATTGTCTACATACTCAAACCTAGATGTCAAGGATGGCCCAGCAGCCAGAGTGTTGCCTGCCGAGGAAGAAACTGGAGCAGGTGGTTCTTCAGGCTGCTGATCATAGAGGGACTCACTTGCCTGCATTTCAGAAGATAATTCATCAACAAGCATATTCAGATTAAGCTGGATAATCAAATAACAATCAACCAACAGAATCTTCTTGAGAACTCGACCAGTATAAATAACAAAAACAACTATTTTCACCTTTGTAGTAAGCTTTCGGGCTCCAAGGCCACCATTCTTCCCAGTTTTTTTGGCACCAATAGATTTCTTGACAGTATTGGATACTATAGTATGTGAAGCTTTAGGCGAAGCAGTGCGCTCAGATGTTTCTGGCTTTGCCAAAGTGTTCTCTTTAAGTACTTCATTGGTCCTAACTTCGGGAAGTCCACTGCCCACTTTTGCAGATTCAGAAGCAACTGGTGATGACGGCAAACCTGCCTCCTCTGCCATATTTTTGGCTACTTCCTTTGAAAGAATTTGTTTATATAATTCAGCAGCTCTGGATGTATACTTGGCCTCTATTTTACCGCAGTCAGTCCAACCATGTTGCTTAAAGAAAACCTGTGCACGATTGTTTCCTCCAAAGCTCATCATTTTGAGTTGCTCAGGAGTCCAAGAATCTAAATTTATAGACCTACAAGATAACAGAACACAAAATTATAAGGTAATTAATTTTTTTTTTCTTATGGTCCTACATCCATTTTTGGTCATATATATTTAACAGGATAAAGAAAACATGTGAAGGTTCATAAGCACAAGAGGAAAAAAAAATTATTTAGTGATACAATTGCCAATAACATATTAAACTGCTGATGGATTGTGCAATACTATCAATTAAAATGCTATAAGTTGCTCCACTCTAAATCTTTCATTCACATGGCAACTTAAAGAACCCAACAATGAAAATGACTTTGCTACCAACATGATTGATCATCTATCTAATCCTTATCATTGATTAGCTCTCTCCATGCAATAATGCGAGGCAATAATAAATAACATCAGAAAAGCTAATCACTTACGAATAAAAGCTGCTACAAATGATATTTGATATTTCCAAATCAAATATCTAAACCCATGCAA
Organism: Saraca asoca; assembly: GCA_026873985.1. Classification (NCBI taxonomy): domain Eukaryota; kingdom Viridiplantae; phylum Streptophyta; class Magnoliopsida; order Fabales; family Fabaceae; genus Saraca; species Saraca asoca. The sequence goes on along the minus strand of JANHAO010005253.1, from coordinate 20,658 downwards.
AAATTCTACTCTTCTGATGATTCCCAATTGAAACTCCTAAATGAAGCACGCAAACCATTTGCTTGCTTCCTGGCCAACTCCAAAAGTTCTATGACAGAAAAAAATCCACCACCATCTGTTTAATACTTTAATCTATAATTGCTTGATAGACCATCAAATGATTTTCCCATCCCAAGGCCCCATTAATTTCATACAATATTCAAGTTCCAACAATTGATCTACGGAATTTCTAGAAGATGATACATCCCTACATCATACAGATATAAATTCGTTGGTCTGCTAAAATCATCATATTGCAAAAGGGCATTTTCAATCCTCACTATTCCACAGGATGCCACTCCCAATACGAATTTCGCTATACAACCAAATGGGCTAAACCTTCAATCAAATTAAAAAAAAAAATCCCCCAACTCACAATTCAAATAAGCTACTAAGAAACATTCCCTCCCCAAAAGCATAAATAAATCAATCAATAGAACTTGCCTGACAAAGCTAACGTGCACACCAAGGCTGCGATGAACAGCGGAGCAATCGATGCAGAGGAAGATGCCATAAGTGACGGATGCCCATGTTGGATTCTTTGAATTACAATCGAAACACATCTGGAAACAAAATTAAACAAATTTCAAAGCTAAGATCAAAGAACACCTGTCACAGATCCAAATCCAGTCTTGCAAAGCTCACAGCAATCCAACCTCCAAAAAGAAGTCAAGATCAATTCAAGAGAAGCGAAAAAAAGAAAGGAGGAACCTTGTTTTCAGACTTGGCCTTAAGTTTCCTGAAAACAGCATTCTTATCGGTGAAGCTTTCCGAAGCCATTAGAGACAGTGAAACAAACAATCAAAACGATGAAGGGGATGATCTCAGAGGTGCAATTTTACTCAAACACCTCTGAAGCCTGCGATATACACAAAAATAAATAAATAATTGCAGGTGAAACCGAAAATCAAGTCTCTCTGTTGTTTAATTTTGGGGTTTTTTTCCTGCGTCTTTGAAAATAAGCTTTTATTAGGTAGAAAATACGTCAAGTGAAGTCGCGCAAATCCCTATCATCCAGAGTCCAGAAAAATACTACCAGCCAACTTTTCAGGTTTTTGTAATTTGACGTAAACGTCATCGGCCTAAGTGTCATTGTATAATCCCAGACCGGAGACGGCAGGTGGCGGTTAGCAACGACCTTTAACGGCTGGGGTTTTGTTTTTATATTTTTAGAACAATATTAGGCTGAGATTCCAATTCTATATTGGGCTTCTTTTGAGCAATTACGCTTGCTGTTCAGCTATTTTAGTATTCTGGGCTTGCTGATCCTCTGCCACATGTTCGTCCCCCATTTCCCCCAAATATTTGCAGTATCTTTTATTTTATTGTAATCCATATTATTGTTTTTGAATATAGACACCGGGAAAGTTCAAATCTAACAGCAAACTATTGTTTGATCCTGATTTAATTTTTTTTTTACTGTGAATAAAGAGGGAGTATGTACGATTAATATTTGTTATTTTTAAATATTATCATAAGAATATTTTTTTCGTTATGAAATGATTTTTTTTATTTGAAAATGATTATTGTTAGTTGTTTGTCTATCAATAATTAAACTAATTGATGCCTTTGGATTGATCAACACCTGAAGCCTTGAATTGCGGACCGGAATACCAATTCTTTATTGCATTTCACTTGAAGAATAAAGGTACTGATAGAAGTATGGCGATAATTTTATGCCAATGAATACATAAAAATATTATAAGTGAGCATCTTTTGTTAGAAAAAAGGAGCCTGCAATTTGGAATCTCGTATTAATTTATTCTTTTTATTTATTTAGTTGAACTTCACCGGCCATCTCTCTGATGATTGCTAAAGGACACTCGATTTTATGTAATTCTGTAATTATTTTCACTTTGTAAAAGGAAATTAGATGCCCTTATTCTCATGCCCTTCCTATTTAATAGGGACAATCCTAACTTGAAGGGATTCTCATTCTTTAACATTTTTATTTAATAGGGTAAATGGAGGAAAAACAAAACAGTATTCATGTGTACTTTTCAATTTGTTTAAAATTCTTTCATATTTTTTAGAAAATTTAACAGTAAAAGTTGCAATTTTTTAAAATTTGGCATTGCAAACTTTATCTTTATAAGTGTAACATTTAAAATATTTTAATATGTGTATGATAACATTAAAATTTTTAATACTGAAATATAACACTAATTATAAGTATTAAATTCATTAAATACTAAATTTCTATCTTTTGAATAATTTTTTACTTTAAGCATTGAATTTGGTTAGAAGTTTAAAATTTTTATCACAAAATATTAAAATTTTGTATAATAATGAAGAGTATATATATTGTCCGCTATTTTTGGTATATATGAACCGTGGATTTGTAAGTTATTATATTATTTGTATTATCTTTCTTATCCATCTAGTAGAATTTATTATTTATCATCACATGCATAGTATTAGTGGTCGATTTTGATAATCGATCAATCGAGAATTCTACAGCTTAAATTGTGGTAAAAGAGTATGAAAATACAAGAAAATAACAAAAGTAAGAAAAAAGAAGAACAAAGTGATTACTGAAGTTTTTAACGTGATTCGACTAAAATTAGTATGACTCCTACGTCCATGATGATTTCTATTAACTTTCATGTGGTGGTTTCTCTATTTGAGCAAAGTATGTAAGCTCTCTAACTATTTCGGTAGAATTTCTGTATGTATTTTTTCATTATTTATATTGCAACAATATCCTCCTTATTTATAGGAACAGGGAGGGTTATAAGCATAATTTGTCAAATTGTAAAAGTATCATTATCGCAGCTGTGAGCAATAAATGCTAGGTAAATCATTGTCGATTTTTGGAGGCTGATGTGCCACTTCCAGAGGCTAACTTGTCTGTTGAAAAAATATACCTCGGACTAATGACTAGACTTGGATGTTCCATACCTATTCCATGGTCAACTTGTTTCACAACTCGAGCTCGCACTGGAAGCCAAGGCTACCACATTGTTGGCCTGTATCTTGAGTTCATGATTGGCGAGCTTGCACCTTTGCTAGGCGATCTTAGCTTTCTTACGACTCAAGCCTTATCCAGTTAGGCTTATCTTCTGCTGGACTTTCTGCTAACCCGTTTTGCCTTGCTCTAGAATTACTCATAACATATAGTAAGTTAAAATTTGAAACATTAAAAATGGAGAAAAATGCACTTTACTTACATGTGGCATGATTCTAGTTTCAATTTATCTACTTATAATTTAAAATATTGCAAAGAGACAACATATGGTGTGCACCATTAATACTTTGCTCATATGTGCTAATTTTCCATCCAAATCTGATAGATTTGTCACATATCAATAACGTACTCTCTAATTAGTTTTATTTTAATCCTAATTTCAACCCATTATTTCTAATTCATACAAATCTAAAATTTTAAAAAAAATTATTTAATTTTTATAAAATTTCTTTGGTTTTAGATTTAAGAAAGAAAAAAGAAAATTAGAAATGATATGTTGCAATTAGAATCATATTAATACTAATTAGAAAATATATGATTAATATATAATAAAATCTATTAGATTTTGATAAAAAAATAATGCAAATAAATAAAGTAAAATTAGAATTATATCACAGATAAATAAATTAAAATTAGGAATCCAGAACCATACCAAAGTTGAATAAAATGTATTTTTTTCTTTAAAAATTTATATAATGCAATTTTCTTACTTTTTTAAATTTTTAATCCTATCAATTCACCTCCCCATCTTTACTCCCAACCGCGATCTTGTCAAGGTTTGTTATTTGATGAAAAATGAAGGGACACATCACCATTGGCTCCTTGATAGAATGAAATAAAAAAATGACAAGAGGATTTTAAGTCAAGTGGCTACTGATTGTCCTACATTTGGCCATGGATGTTTCCTCCAAATATCTCAGCCTTTCAATTTTTCTAGGTGTAACATGCCCTGTCTTTGATAAGCCAGAAAAGAAGTGCTTTTGCACAAGCATGTTTACATTACACCAAAAGTATTCCCTTTGAATCAATAAGAATGTAAAGCGTCCTTGTCACTTTGTCCGATCTTCTTTCTGAGAATCCAAATATATCGGTATTCCATGTTTCTGCTTTGATGCCCTTGACATGTTAGGAAATGAACGAAAGGAACCGTCCTCTTAAACATAAACTCGTCATAATTTTACTTTAAAGACAAAACTAGATAAATAATATATTCATGGTGTCAAGATTCAACATGTAACCACATATAGTTAAATAATATTTGGAAAAATCTTTACATTAATCATCTTCACCGTCATACACAATATTTATTATTTCACTGATACAATTAAACTCACCATATTTATTATTGATTATTATGTTTATCTGCCTCATTAAATTTAGAATATAATTAATTTATGTAAGAATAATTATTTCATTAAAAATTGTAATTATATAAAAATAAAAAAATAAAGCTTTTTTAATGTAATTTTAAATACTAAAATTATAAATCTTGTATATTTATTATATGAAATTCATACTTGTTTACAATTTTTATTAAAATTATAAAATTGATATTAAAATTTAATTTTTATAACAAATTTTCATAAAAACTCCTAGATTCTTTGAATATCTGCCCACTCGACAATACAATCAAAATAAAATAATAAAGGAGGAGAGAGATGATGTGTCTGTGATACTCCATTAGGATAGAGAAAGTTGTAAAGTGTCGGCATCGGGGAATCACATCGGATGAGCGAAGCCAGAGACGTATGAAAAACGTGCGCGCTAGCCTTTGCAATGCTGGCCACAAGTCCAGTTTGTAGCGGCATCTATTCCGGCGAGAATTTCCTGTATCATCACGCTATAGGGTATGCTTTTATTCCGCTTAACGAATGAGATTCAATACTCAATTTTTATAATTTTTTATGTTTTAAAAAAATTAAAATTTTAATATAAGTGAGATTTAAAAAATTAATAAATAAATAATAAAATTACTAATTAATCTTCATTTATTTAATAAAGATATAAATATATATCATAATAAAAAAAATATAAGAAATTCTCTTATCCCACCTTCATCTAATTATATTTTGTATATTGAGGGCTTTCGCATACTTACTTTTCATTATTTAATATTTTATTTTGTATTATTTTATTGACAAAAAGTTACATGTGTAAATGTAATTTTTTAAAATATAACAGATGCATGTTGTTTCATGTACCATTAATTAGTAAAATGAAAGACACAAAATTTTTCAGAAAATTCTAAACAAGAAAAATTTCCTATATGAATTTTTATTCTCTATTATTAATCAAATAATTTTGAGCATTTTTTGATAAATTTATAACAAAAATTATTTTTTAAAAAGTTTAATTTTCTACATAAATTTATCTCCTATGTGAGCCAAGCCATCCTTTCTCCATTTTAAATTTCTTCCCCCTTTAATTTCAATGACCCCCCCTCTAATAAGTTACATCCATTTTAAAACCACCCTCAAGCTCTTGACTTTAGTTTTAGATTAACGGTGATTCAAATTGCGTTCGGGGCGATGGTTGCATGCACAATATAAAAAATGTGACAGTCTAGCAACTGCAACGTGATTATTTTTTACCTCGTTGTAATGTTTTACATCTATAATTTCTACCATCCGATGTAAATTACAATTTAAATCTCTGATTTTGATTTTAATGTAAGCTTAATTAACTAAGATGGTGTTCTATATTTCTAGCTAGTTAGCAATTTTGGCACATATGCGAAATCGTTGATGGTAGGCGAGATTTTCCCAGATTCTGAGACCAAGTTGGACTCGAAAGTAGTACTAGGCGAACCCCACGCGGATTGTACCTTTGGTTGTGTTGTTTCTTGCGTGTCAAAACGTTTGATTCTGTTGGGTGGGCTCTGCTCCTTGTTCCTTAAAACTTCCCATCGCCACCGCTATTTGTTTGGTTTACTGATTCTCTCTTTCCCTACTTTGGTTTTCATTTTAGGCAATCTTCTGGTAAAGTGGCGCACAAACACTTCCATTTGACGGTGAAAGCACTTTCTTATAGCACCGGCCACCCGTGACTCTCGACTCACACCCATAAAACCACAATATCACATCATAGGCTTGCTTTTTGTCCGTAACGAAGTGTAAGATTTAGTGAGATCAAGCGTTTTCACTCATTAAGAGCTTATTAAGGTTTCGCAAACCAAACCAATACATTCAATATAAATTTAGTTATTAAAAAAAACATTATAACTGTTAATAAAAAAAACCAACGAATTTAAAAAATTAAAAAAATTAAATTTATATTTATTTATTTTATCAATGATCATAATTATCATTTTGCACTTTTAGAGAAGCAACTATAGGGATTAGATAAGGCTAGTCAAAGTATGTAGGCCATTATGTATAACTCATTAATATATATTGCAAATTTACAAGTCAGCTGATAATAATATTGGGAGAGAATGGTTGACAGGTGGGCAATACTGTCGGCTACTGAAAAGGAAATTTTACATGAATTTTGGTCTAAGACACAAAATTCTTGATAAATTCTTAAAAATTCAATTGGAAATCCAGAAAAAGGAAGGACCAGAACTGGTTCATTGTTTCTCATAATCAAAGAGAGACAGTCACAGAGCTCGGCTAGCGTAAAGTCCATCTCAGGATGTTACATTTGGAAAGTTCCGAGACTAGCAGCAATGAGAAACTAGCAAGAATGACTCAAAGCACAGATACAATCCTTTAAAACATCATCAGTACCATCACATTTTATGCGTTCTATACCGAACCAAACATACGTGTCGTGAAGATGAACTCTTTAAATATAGTCAGAAAGGTGCAACTATCTCCGAGTGTCCAAAACTCTTAGGTAAGCAATGTGATCAACTAAAATACATGCATTTGTTAAGCAGTTTATGTCATTATTAACCATTATTTAATCACATTAAAAATACATAAATTTTTTAAAATTTTATATTTTCAACACTATTAAACATTTTTTTAACTAGTGTTCTCACTTATTTAAATGGTGTAAGTTTTTTATCCAGACTTTAATGTTCTCAACTACTTGTCTAAGTGCGATATGTTTATCCTTCTGTATTGGGTAAAAGAGACAATTATTATACAAGTATTTTTTTTTTAAATCATTTGAAAGATTAAATACAGTTGTAGTTTTTTCTTAAATAGCAATGGATGGATTTTGATTTTCCAATTTATAAAACTCGATTTCATTTTTGCAAAATTGTAATCGAAATTGTGAATGTTTCATTAAATTTGATAAGGAAATGCTCATATAACTTGCTTCTTCTTATGACACTCTTTCTTTCAGCCTTTTGGTAGTTCGGTGGAAGATGTTCATTCAGAATCTACAGCACCAAGCTATTATATTATCGTTAAATAAATAAATAATTGTTGAACGGAAGCTTGCCACGTGAAATGAGTGTCCACACTGGCAACGCGGGGTAGCAATACGTACTTTTCTACTGTGTGAGCGCACGCGGCGGCTAAGGACAAATGAAAGGCCAGACAACAACGAGAACTGATTGGTGCATCAAAATCACGTGCAACTGCTTCCCGCCTCCAATAATAAAATTATAATATCTCTTAAGTAAATTACTAAAAAAAATTAAAATTGAAGGAAAATGGAATTAAATATAGAGACATAAATTACTACAAGGACGTGAGAGAAATAAGTGAGAAATGATTGGCTTCGTTATGCCACGCTGCCAACCTCAGCCTTACTGGCCACTGTGACTGCCAACCAACACTCACGGACGGAGAGAGTCTGTTTCCGTAGTTTCTGTTTGGTTATTATTATTAAAACAGTATTGACTGATTTAAAGATATAATTTTATTCTTTTATTTTTAATTTTATCAATGGTACCTTCTATTTTTGAATATCGTAATTAATTCTTTTTGTTCAACTACTTTTTCAAAAAAGATAATATTTATTCAGTAGATACATATTTGATTGATGTAAACTCTATGCATTTTTAATGTGTCCATAGTTTAAAAAAAATTATCGTAAAACACTTTAATTAAAGTTTATAGTGATCACTCAAGTGTAATTAACATAATTAAAAATATTTTTTGATTCTTTACATTCAAATTATAGCTATATAAGTAAAGCATGTGTTACATAAAAATACTACTATAAATTATAGAAACAACATTATTAAATAGACATTGGATACAAGGTAAACTAACATGTATATAGATAAAGTGACATTTTTGTAAATATGATGAAATATATAACATTAGTTCTTATTAAAATACTTACTCTTAAGCTAAATATTACATTTAAAATCAATTTTAGTTAAGGAACGGATATATTTTTGGAATTATTTAATTTGTAACATTTTAATTTAAATCATAAATATTTAAAAGTTATGACTCCTCAATTATTAAAATGAATTTATTAATTTATCAATCAAATTATTTATATATAACTCATTTATTAACATAATAATATTATAATTAATTTTTTATTTTAATAAGATTACAGAATTACGGAATTCTCTAATGATCATTAATTTTTCTAATGGAAGAGAAATAAAATTAATTTTTTTAAATATTAGTTAATTGTATAAAATAGTTCAAGAATTTAAATGTTATTTAATGGACATGACATTTTTAGGAAGAGAAAAGAAAATTTCATTTAATAAAAAAATCGACTTCTTTTCTTTTATTGACCATTAAAAATGTTAATTTTAAAAAATATATATTTAATTTTTTATACAAATCTTACTCAAATTATTTTTTTTCTAATTTTATTTATAAATAAAATTATTATCTAATCAATAATTTTTTTTTTACTCACAATCAAATGATTCGATTTTATTAAGTATACAAAATAATTCAAGAATTCAAATATTATTTAACTGGATAAAATAATTCAAAAATTTTAATATTATTTAATGAACACAACATCTTCAGTGGAGGAGAATAGAAGTTCATTTTTTATTAAAAAAAATCAACACCTTTAATAGAAAAGAAGTTGATTTTTTTATAATAAAAAATCAATTTTTCAAAAATCAATTTCTTTTCTCTAAAAAAAATTTAATTTTTTATCTATTTATAAGTAGAAATATTAAGTTTTTTATACAAGTCTTACTCAATTTATTTTTTATAATTTTATTTATGAACAAAATTATCTAATCATTAATTTTTTATATTTACAATCAAATAATTCAATTTTACCAAAAATATAAAATAATTTAAGAATTTAAATATTATTTAATATGCACGACATTTTCAGTGGAGGATAATTGAAGTCAATTTTTTACACTAAAAGAGTTGGTTTTTTATAAAAAAAAAAGTGATTTCTTTTCTCTTAAAAAGATATTTAATTTTTTGTCTATCTATAAACAAAAAAATTTATGATTTGTTGTATAAGCCTTACTTAAATTATTTTATCTAATTTTCTTTATGAAAAAAATTATTTTCTAATCATTGATTTTTTTTATTCTAAATCAAATAATTTTTTTACTAATACTATAGAATAATTTAAAATTTTAAATATGATTTAATTTGATAAAATAATTTATAAATTTATTTATTGTTTAATGGATAGATATCATTATTGTAGGAGAATAAAAGTTGGTTTTTTATCAAAAAAAAAAAATCGACTTCTTTAATGGAGAGGGTAGATGTCAGTTTTTTTTATAAAAAAAAAAAAATCAACATCTTTAGTAAAAAAAAAAAAAACTGGGTTCTCTTTTTAAAAAAAATCAACATCTTTTTTTCTAAATTTTTTTAATATTTTGTATAAACCTTATTTAAATTATTTTGATTAATTTTATTTATGAACAAAACTATTTTCTAATCATTAATTTTTTATTCCCGATCAAATAATTTGATTTTATTAAGATTATAAAATAATTCAATAATTTAAATATTATTTAATTGAGAGATATCTTTATTATAGGAGAATTTCTTTTCTCTATTTTTTAATTTTTATCTGTTTATGAGTAAAAAATATTTAATTTTTTTGTATAAACCTTGAATTATCTTGTTTAATTTTATTTATTAACAAAATTATTCTCAAATCATTAATTTTTTCTATTCTCAATCAAATTTTTTATTTTACTATAACTATAGAATAATTCAAGAATTTACATATTATTTAATTAGATAAAATAATTCAAAATTTTAAGTATTATTTAATGGACATGATATCTTTATTGGAGGAGAATAGAATTCACTTTTATTAAAAAAATTGAAATAAAAAGCTTATTTCTTTAGTGTAGGAGAATAGAGGTTGTTTTTTATTAAAAAAAAAATTTGACGTCTTTAGTAGAAAAGAAATTAATTTTTTATTAAAAAATAATGTCTTTTCTTTGAATTTTTTTATTTATTTATGAATAAAAATATTTATTTTTTTACAAGCTTACTTTAATTATTTTATCTAATTTTATTTATGAATAAAATTATTCTTTAATTATTAATTTTTTATTCCTAATCAAATAATTTAATTTTATTAACCTAAAGAATAATTTAAGAATTTAAATATTTTTAATTGAATAAAATAATTCAAAATTTTAATTATTATTTAATGGATATGATATCTTTATCAGAGAAGAATAGACTTCTTTATTGAAGAAGAATAAAAGTCGATTTTTTATATATTAAAAAAAAGACATTTTTAGTGGAAAAGAAGTCACTTTTTTATAAATTATCCGACGTCTTTTCTATAAAAAAAATATTTATTTTTTATCGATTGATGAACTAAAAATATTTAATTTTTTATATAAGTCTTACTTAAATTATTTTGTTTAATTTATTTATTAATAAATTCATTATCTAATAATTAATATTTCTATTCCTAATCAAATAATTTAATTTTTCTAAGACTATAGAATAATTCAAAATTTTAAATATTATTTCTTTGAATAAAATAATTCAACGGTTTAAGTATTGTTTATTAGATAAAATAATTTAGAAAATAATTAGTCTTTGAGCAATTTATTTGTGAAAGTTGCAATATATTATCTAAAAAATAAACAAAAATAATTTAAAATAAATGAGACATGGTGCGCAAGAAATATAGACAGATAAATAAAAATTAAAACGTTCGTTCTTATAAAAAAATAGTCATAGAAAGTCAACCATTTATCAAAAGATTTTACAAACCTGACTATTACTCTTACTGGTATGAAATCCTAAATATCTTTCCTTTCATTTCTGGCAATTTGAAATGGCTTTCCCTCTCACTCTTAATATCACTCTCTCGCTGATCACAAAAGCCTAGTTCACTACCACTTTCCCTGTTTCGATGATTTGAACTGATATTCTTCGTTTCGTTATCACTATTTCTAAATAATGGTTATTTTTCTTTTTTAATTTTATTAATGATTGATGATGTGTAAATGAGATGAATTATGTGCCTTAGATGTTTTTTAATTTTTGATCATATCAACTTGAAGATGTAATATGTAACAAAGTCGTTTGCCCTCAATATCAATGGTTGGGATTTCTTGAACTCAATTTGATAAAATAATGTATAGAGTTGTTGTTAATTTGGAATATTTTGATTTTAATTTCATTTTGTGATATCTTAAATTTTTTGTTAATCCAATAAAATATTTGAAGTTGTTGAAATTGAAATTGTATTGAGTGGTCATAGATTTTGGTTTAGTGATTTGTTTCTGTATAAATGTAAATAATAGCTAGTTTTTGTAAAAAATGTAGTTAGCTAGCGGTGAATTTTTATAAATAATGTAGCTAGCAGTAGGTTTTTTTAAAAAGGAAAAAGATGTTGATTTTTATAAATAATCAACATTTTTAGTGGTTATTAATGGTCGAGAAAAGACGCTGGTTATTTTTTAAAGTCGACATCTTTAATTGTTAAAAAAAGATATTTGTTTGTAATAAAAATCAACATTTTTAGTGAAAAAAAAAAAGACATCAATTATTCATAAAAAAATTAACGTGTAAAATTTTTTTCTAAATAAAAAAATGTTAATTATATATTAAAAATAATGTCGATTAAAAAATTGATATAAATTATTTTAACTTATCATGTCGCTTAGATATATATCAGTTTTAAAATCAATGTGGAATGTGTGAAATAACCCACATGAGTATGTGCTTCTGTGGTAATGAAGTCATGTCAATTTAATAGACATCCATTTATTAAGTTCCTTTTTTTTAACAAAAGTTGAATAAGAAGAGTTAATTGCAATCTTAAAAAAAAAAAGATGGAGTACAACATTGTTCAAATTAAAAATATATGAATGAAATTGTAACTTTTAATAAAATTAAAGAACTAAAAGTATATTTAAGTCAACATTTTTTTAGAATAGGCTTAAAATAATTTTAAAAATTAAATAACTTCTAAAATTTATTTAAAATTATTTTTTATATTACAATAAAAAGTTAAAATGTTAGATGAAGAATAGGGGAAGAACAACAAAAATAGTGAAGTGAAAGAAAGTAAGAGACACAAAGAAAAGTAATAGAAAGACAGAAAATGGCAAAGATGAAGAACAAGGGAAGAAGATCAAAAAATGATAATGAGAAAGGAGACAGAGCAAGTGAGTATTAAAAAGGACGAAACTTATGTATGGTGTTTTTTTTTTTCCATTATTTTTCCTTGACACTAGAAACAAATACAACAATTAGGAAATACCTCATACAACATCACAAGCTAAAACCTAGGTAGAATAACCTGCAAAACCAAAAACTAGAAAAGAACACCAAATAGATAATAACAAAAGGATACTAACACCCTATATGGTCAAATGGTTGGCTTCGCTCTACTATCTCCTCCAAAAAATGCTTATATTTATAAATGGAACTCTGCAATAGCAACCTTCCATTTTACAAATGAGTTAACTTAATGCTTATATGGCAAGTTTTAAAAGCTATCCTATATCGCTTATGTGAACATGCTTTTGGAATTAATAGATTAACCTTCAATTCTGTAGATTTATTTTTTTTCTAAGTCTTATGTGAACATGATTTTGGAATTAATAGGTTATCAACCTTCCAACTTTGTGGATATATTTTCTTCTAATTCCATCTGGTGTTCTAGTACAGAGATACGTTTTACCAAATCTTGATATCCTTCATGTATTTGTAAGTTATGAGAAATTGCCTCAACACTACTCCTACAAGCATTAACACTAATGTATGATTGCACACTGGTTAAGCTAGAGTGTGAGATGATAGTCTGAGTAGTCGGCAAATCATAAGATGGGGGCCGAGGTTGACTATCACCAACAAGGGGTTCTTTAAGACTTTAAAAATAAAAAGGATAGCACTGAATATTGTTATAGATTTTTTTTAGTTGAGTGAAACCTTAGATAATTAGATACAAAGTGCCCTGCATAACCACATCTAGAACAAAATCCAGTAACTTTTTCTTTTTTAAACAAAACTAGCTACATATTGCGTGTATCATTGGGTACAAAAACCCCAAATTGGTCAGCAAATGCAAATTTGTGAAGCACTCCACCAAAAAGATTGTAGATACCCTTTTGTTGAACAACTTTCAAAGACTACATCTAACATTGCAATTTTAAATTCTAATTCTGCAAACTATGCAATTCAGTCTCCAATTAGCTTATCCAAGTGCCTATACCCTCAAAATGTTCCATTAAGTTTTCATTACTAGATTTGAGTTATTGAACTTGAGCTTTTAATTTAACAATAATTCAACAACTCTTAAGGATGCAACTTGACATTAGTGGAACGTATTGATTGAAATAACTTTGTGTGGATATCTCTTATTAAGAACTAAATTGATAGTACTCAAAAACAAAGAGTAAGTAGTTTGATTATCCTTAAACCCAATTATCTAAGAAGCAAGCTTTTCAATACAATTACCTTCAAACTTTTCTAAATGTGTTGCAAAAGCAATCCATATATATTTTGAATTGTTAAAAACTAGTTGTTCAGATTTAGAGCATGAGCATTTAAGTTTCTTTTCCTTTTGTAGCCATATCTCCTTATCAATCCTAGAATTGGAACTTTGAGATAGAAACCCTTTCCTATGACCTACATGACCTATAATGTAAAATCAACACTCAGCTATAAATTCAAGCTATGCAAGTAGAAAAGCCACACTCAAGCAAAAATACCAAATGACCACTAGACAAAATTTGATGAAATCCAACACACAACAAAACAATAAAGGCAACTCCCTTGATAACACTAATATAATCTAGAAATAAATGAAAACTATAACTCCAATTGCAAAGATAGCAGGGTAAGTGGACTTTCACTAAAATCAGCAAACCACAGAGATATGTTAAAGATAATCACAAAGAAAAGGGAACAAAGTATTGTCAAAATGCTATTGGCGATAAGGCTTGTTGAAACAAGCTTGAGAGAATTCCAAAGGAATCTGGAGTTTGTACTTGACGAAGAGTGAATTATATACTTGACGAAAATTGACTACTGGAACCATTAACATTAATGACTGGGCAAATATGATCCATTAACCCAAAGTATGTTGCTGCAGAAATTTGGATATGGAAGTTTGAAATGATTTGTCTGTTAAAATTATAATTCTTTCAGAAACTTAAATCAAGAATAGACAAGGATCTTGGAGTCTCACAATCTTCACATTTCATAATAGAGAATATCGAGTTAGAGAGTCATGTCTTGTTCCATAGTCAATGATCAAATAATAGTGATACAATGTCTCTTAATGTGTGATGACACTAAAACCCAATTTTTATTTCTTGGATTTCCTGATATTCTCTTTTACATGATTGATGGTGAAAGAGAAGAGAGAAAATTATTATATCCAAGAATAAGACCTTATTTTATGAGATAACCTTTATCATTCTATCTCCCATCAAGATAGCAATTATACTTTGAAACTGTTTCTCTTTATCCAATAATTATTTAGCCCATAATTCTTTATTTAATTATTTATTAAACCTATTAGGATAAGTTACATGCTCCTCATATGAACCACTTAAACCTTGCATTCTCTCATTTGGCTTATGTGACAGTATCCCACATCATCAATAAATAAATTAACTAAACATAATGTGCATGGATATAGCTAAATGCTTCTATACATTGGATATGTCATTAATTCAAGAATAGGAATTAATTCGGGTCATGGCAGTTGTATCTCATTTAATTGACATTGTCCCTTCCATGTATAACAAATTAGCCTTTTCCTTAACATGACTTGCAAGTAAGAAGCACATAATTGGTCTAACATAATATATTTAACAAAGGCAAAACCTGTTATCATTATTCTAAACAATCACATAGGCAAGATTTAGAAAAACAGGTAGATCATAAACTTATATGGATACAAATGAACTCAAAGTGTCAAATACATCATAAACATAAAACATGAATGTTTAAGAACACTCATTAACAATAATGCTCATCCTTTCAACATGCTCAATAATGTCTTAGGTGGTAACCCTTCAGTCAAAGGGTTAGCAATCATCAGATTGGTGCTAATATGCTTTATTGACACTCTTTATTTTTGAACTTCTTCCTTAATGGTAAAGTACTTCAATTCCATACATTTAGCACCTTTGCAACTTGTCATTCTTAGAAATAAAGATAGCTGTGGAATTGTCACAATAAATTTTCAACAACTTGGTAATACTGTTGATTACCCCAAGGCCTAAAATAAAGTTCAGCAACCAATTAACTTGAGCAGTGGCCTCAAAGCATGCCACAAATTTAGCTTCCATGGTGGATGCAGCAATGACTGGTTGCTTCGCACTCTTCCGTGAGATTGCTCCTCTGGTTAGAATAAATACATAGCCATACATGCACTTTCTTGTATCCACACATCCAGTAAAGTCTGAATTTGAATATCTAACCACTTCACAGTGATCAAACCTCTTATATGTAAGCATGTGATTCTCCGTTCCTTGCAAGTATCTTTACAGCCTTCTAGTGATCCAAACCTGGATTTCTCTAGTATTTACCCAGCATTCCAATTGCAAAACTAATACTTGGCCTCGTACATGTCTAAGCATATATCAAACTCCCAACTACAAATACATAAGGAATGGAAGATGCTGAGCATTTTTCCATTCTAGATCTCTCTAATATTTTATTGATATATGCCTTTTAAGACAAACCCAACAGTCCTTATGATCTATCTTGGAATATTTCTATCCTGATCGCATAGTTTGCCTATCCCATATCTTTCATTTTAACATTGTTAGAGACAAAACTCTTAGTTTCATGTAACAGACCAACATCATTAATTGCAAATAAGATGACATCAACATACAAAATCTAAAACATAAACTTGCTACCACTGACATTCAGATATATATATATATATCAATCAACAATGTTTTTCTTAAATCCAAAGGATACAATAATATCATTGAACTTAAAATACCATTGTCAAGAAGCTTGTTTAAATCTATATATTGATTTCTTCAGTTTACAGACCATGTGTTCCTTCCCTTCAACTAAAAACCCCATTGGTTGGTCCATGTAAATATCTTCCTCTAAAATCCCATTTACAAAGGTAATTTTCACATCCATTTGATGTAACTCTAAATTATAATAGGCTAATAGTGTCATAATAATCTTGAAAGATCTTAGAGACTGATGAAAAGGCCTTCTTATAGTCAATCTTATCCTTCTAAGTGAAACCTTTGGCAACAAGTCTAGCCTTGTAATGTTTTCGAGAGTCATGTTTAGTCTTGAAGGCCCATTTGCAATCAACTCTCCTGTAACCTTCTGGCAATTCCACAAGGTCTCAAACATCATTCTATTCCATAGATTTCAGCTCATCTTTCATCGTATTCAACCATCTATTAGCATTATCACCATTAATAGCTTGTGAAAACAAAACTGGATCATTATCATTTATTCCTAGGTTAGCTTCTGACTCTTGTAAATATACTACATAGTCATTCAAGATAGCAAGTCTTCTTTCTCTTTGGGACCTTCTTAATGTTGTTTCATGTGGTTCTTCTACTACAGGTTTATTATAAATCACAAGATCATCCATTTGTTGCTCTTCTTTATTGTTAGGTGGTCTAACAATTTGAGGAACAATTACTTTAAAGTTAGAGGCATAAGTTATAAGAACTTGCATTCTAACTTCTTTAATTTTTACATTTAGTGGAGCTTCACTCTTACTAATTTCACAATTCTCAATGAACTTGACATTCCTAGTTTCAACAATCCTTGTGCTATAATTAGGGCAATAAAATCTAAACCTCTTTGATTTTTTTGGATAACCAATGAAATATCTACTGATTGTTCCTGCATCCAATTTCCTTTTTTGTGGATTGTAAATCCTTAGTTTGCCTGGTATCCCTAAACATGTAGGTGTCTTAAATTAGGTTTCCTTCTAGCCAACAATCCAAAAGGCGTCTTTGGAATTACCTTACTAGGAACCCTATTCAACAAATACATAGCAATGTTTAATGTATACATCCACAATGAAATAGGTAAAAATGAATTACTTATTATACTTCTAACTATATCTATTAAGATTTTGTTATGCCTTTCTGACACACCATTTTATAGTGTACCTGGCATTATGTATTGGGTATAAATACTATGCTTCTCAAGGAATTTAGCAAATGGACTTAGGTGTTGTCTAGTCTCATCATATCTTCCAAAATACTCACCACCTTTCAAAGAAAGACTAGAAAGATTGATAAAGAATGAAATCCTTCTAGATTTGGATTTTACTAACCTAAATTTTTGTGTGGATTGTATTAAAGAAAAATAAACAAAACACACAAAGAAAGAGTCACAAGAAGCATTTATCTTCTTGAAATCAATACTCACCACCTCTATTTGACCTAACAATTTTCACCTTTTTCTCTAATTGTCTTTCAACTTCATTTATATATATTTCCAAAGCATTTATTGCTTGGGATTTCTCATACCGCAAATAGACATATCCATAATGTGAATAATCATCAATAAAATGATAAAATATTTTTTCTTATTGAAAAAATCAACATCAAAAGGTCTACATATGTTAGTGCGTATAATTTCAAGAAGTTAGGTGCTTCTCATGGCTCATTTCTTTGTATATTTTATTTGTTTTCCTTTAATACAATCCATACAAAAACTTAGGTGAGTAAAATCCAAATCTAGAAGGATTTCATTCTTTACCAATCTCTCCAGTCTTTCTTTAGAAATGTGACCCAAACGCTTATGTCACAAGTAAGTAGAACATTCATTTACTAAACCATGTTTAGTACCATCATTATGATGCAAGGTTAAAAGCATTTCAGCGTAAGGCTATCATGATTCAATTTGCATAACCCATCACGAAGAAAACCAGAACCAATGAGATGTCTATGCTTAAACAAACTAAAACATCCATTACCAAAATTAAAAGAGTATCCAGCAACATCAAGTTTAGATTAAGAAACCAAATTCTTAGAAACACTAGGTACATACAAAGTTTCTAACAAGTCTAAATGATGCCCAGTGTCAAGAATTAACCAATAAGTTTTGACAGCTTCCACTAAAGTTTTCACTCTATTATCCATGAAGATGAATTTCTCATTTAGGCTTATGGTTTAGATTAAAAGGAATCCTTGCACTATATTAAAAGGATGAGTTATACATCCAAAATCAATCCACAAAGTATTATGAGGAACTTCAGTTAAATTTGATTTGAAACACACATAAGCATTAAGGTTACCCTTCTTTTCGAACCAAGCTTTCCGTTTTGAGCAATTCCTCTAGAAGTGTCCAGGTTTCCCATAGAAATAGTACTTGTCACTATTCTATTCCTTCCTGTGGATTTGAGAAGAGGACTCGTTGATCTTTAGTGGTCCTATACCCTTGGCCTGTTTCTTTCATGCTTTCTTTCTAGCTTCTTGATGATTTACAAAGTGGATGGAATGACTTCCTTGATTCTTAAGTCTTTTACTCTCTTCAACAAGCATATTATGCAATTCATGCACATTTTATTTGCCTTTCATGGTATTATAGTTCATTTGGAATGGACCATACTTAAACGGTAATGAGTTTAGAATGAACTACATAAGGAAATTCTCATCCACATCCATTCCCAAATACTTAAATTTTGCTACAATATTAGTCATTTCAATGATAAGTTCATGCATGGTATGAGAACCATCAAACTTCATAGTGGTCAAAGTACCCATTAATGTCCCAACAAGAAACTTATCAACAGTTTGGGAGGGCTCTTCCATAAATTTTATAAATTATTTAGCACTTTCAGTTTTAGGAAGAGCCAAATTAATGTTGTTAGCTGTGCTCATTTGCATGAACATCATGCTCAATCTGTTTGACCTTTCCTAAGCCTTATAATGTACTTTTTCTTCACTACTACTAACACCAGTAATTGTAGGATTGTTCAACCGGCTAGGGGTATTTTCGTCCAAAATACAAAAAAAATTTGACTATCAACCGAATAATCTACCCGGATCTAGCTAGGATCAAGCATAAAAGGAAAGTTAGGAGTGTTAAAAGACCAACCTTTGGTCCAAGTGCGCGGCGAAAGACGATGTCACACGGCGGATGGAGTCACCGAAAATCCGGTCCAAGCGTCTCGGCCATCACCAGAAATCCATGCCGGAAAAGGAGGATCACCACCTAGTGCTAGCTGGCAACTTCCAAAAGCCGATCGGACTTGTCTCACCCGAACCCTAGCAGAGCTCGCCGGAGAAGATAAAGAGTTGCCGAAGAAGAAAACGCATCGTACGCGTGCAAAGGCAATCCGGGCTTTTTAAGGCCCTTCGGCCAAACGACGCCATTTTATTGTAATTTCTAAAATTGCACTTTGGCCTCTGTAATTTCTCCAAATTGCAGCCGGGCCCCTGGGGTTTTGGAAAATTTTTTTCCACCCTTTAAAACTTCGGCCACTTTTCAATTTAGTCCCTAAAAATCTGATTTCCTAATTTTAGGCGTTCCTCATATTTTTTCATTTTGTGTGTGACCCAGTAGGCCCTCGAAATGTCTGTAAAAGTCCAAAATGCCTTCAAACAATTTGAAGACATTTTATACAATTAATCTAATTAATTTTATTTGTGATCAATATCTCCATATTTATCACGTAAGGACTTTAAGTTATCAGCGGACTCTAGCAAGCCATAATAGCTACCCAATTTTCTGTGGGGAGTCATCCATGGTGACAAACTTGTCTGTGGCTGATCTCTCAATATGATACAATCCTTCATTATCAATATCCAATCAGTCAGAGGAATGGATAAAAGTCAACCTCTATAATTGATCATGGTTTCTTAACTTCGTGAATTGTTCGACCAAATGAATTCGAGCACTCAAATCCCATTTGAGTCTCGATTCTACCTTGCATAAGGATTTATAAGTCAAACCAATTTGTTGAGTGACCTCGGATATCACTTGATAGAGCGGTAATGAATCCTCTCTTGATTAGGTAATATCTAACTACACTTTCAGAAATATCCAACACAAGTCTTTATTGTTCCTCATGACTAGAGTCACATTTGACTTGATCAAAGTATAACCTTTCATGTAAAAGGCATCCTTCAATCTCAAGTCAAAGGATCAGTCATACGATTACCATCGGAGATGAACTGTTGACGTAGCTCCATACAGTATCTCCATATGCGTCAGACAAGATCACGATTATCAGTTATGTTTCTCTAAACTAACTGAGTTGTGTCCACGTGTGTGTTTAGATGTAACTCACTTACATCTCAGCCTGTGAGGTCGGCTGCTCATCATATGAGAAACACCCCATCGTCTAGTCTCAAC
>JANHAO010005252.1:0-22922 GCA_026873985.1 Saraca asoca | reverse complement strand
TGGCATGCAAGGAAATATGCTTTTGGCTTATGGTGCAGCCAATGGAAATACATGACAAAGCTGAACGTGACCCCAAAGCTTAAGGAAACCGAAGGGAGTCCCTCCTCTCACCTTCTAAACAACCTCGAGTTTATGCCCTCTATCCTCTGAGGCCAACACTAAGCCAAACAGAAACCCCGAGTGGGGGGCTTGCCACTCCAGCTCCGGCAACATTATGGCTCTCATTTGAACAAAGCTAAGTTCTCATTTGTTGCCTGTTTGATTGAGCTGGATGCAATTTTTTATCCTAGCATTAAATATCTTATTATGGCTGGATTTCTACTCCTTCTTTCAAAGCTACATTTGCACTATTGGGTGTCCAGGTAGGTTGCACAGATTCACCCAATAAACACCCGAACTCATGCTAGCCAAGGCATCCCCATGGGAGAGAGGCTAAAGGCCACCCGTGCTCCCATGGTGGAAAAAATCCCAAGGCGATTGCCAAAAATGGGACAATACCTCTAGGGAACAAGATCTCCCGATGAGGCGCCTTTCTAAGGCAAAACTATGTCTGAGTTGAACTCCACTGGGTCGAACTCCATGGGAACCCCAAAATGGAACCCTGCTGACAGTCCAAGCACCCTATTCATCGTGCATCTGAGTGACCTCCTTGGTCATTCAATATGATATATGTTTTTAAATCATGATTTCCTAGCCCATTTATGCTAAATTATATGAGTTATTAATATCTGCTACTGAAGTTGATTGACTTATTGAGCATTCATTCTACTTAAATCTTCTGAACTGTGATTTGCAGGAATTTATCCCAGCGTGGCATGTCGAGCTTTTACCAGCAGAAGTCTAACTTCCAGTCCGCAGAGCGCACTGCGAGTTGGGGGGGCTTATGTTGTATGTGTTTTTCGAATGGGCTAGCAAAAGGCCTAGTTAAAGGGTGCCCAACCTACTGAAAGAAGCCTTCCTAAGCCAAGGCCAGTTGAGTGCGCAAACCAAGGAAGAGCCAGTTAGTAGAGATTGATTGACAGGAAGCCTGCAATAGCCGAATAGAAAACTTAGCCTTTTATATATAGGCTCTGTGTAATAGAAAAAAGGAGAGACTCACCTGTAAACTGGGAGAAGAGAGAGCTCTGAGAGGAGAAAGCCATAGAGCTCATTAGAGAGAAACTCCCAGTAAAACTATGTACATTGCAAGTATTTTCCTAGCAATAAAATGATCCGTGGACGTAAGGTTCAGTGCCGTTCAGATTTGGCCGAACCATGTTAAAAAACTTTGCTATCTACTGCATACTTTTCTCCTTCTTTCTCTGTTTTGACACCAAGCTGCAGTTCAGGAGTCTATCGAATCATCCCCGTTGGCTGAAGTTTGGGTCCTCCATACGAATCGAATTTCATCGTCAATAGTTGTTTTGTTAAATTGTTCATTTAAGTCCTTTTTCCTTTTTGCAAGTTTAGTTCAACTAAAGGTAGTTCATATATATATCTCTTAATAGGTGGTATCTATTTTCTATTTGATGTACTGTTTCTAATGAAACATAAAAAAAAATTAAAGGCCTTACCTTAATAGATTTTTACCCTAATTTTGCTTACTATTGTGATTGCATATTTGTGCTTATGATGAATTGAGGACAAAGTGAGTACTACAAAAAGTTCCTTGAACTTATCCTTTTGCTAAAAGATTATTCAACATAATGGTTATGATAAATTGAGGACAAAGTGAGTACTACAAAAAAAAAAAAAATTTCATGATGAATTTTCTTCACTTTTGCTTTACTTTTTTAAAAGTTCATTTGTATTTGTAGAGTTGAAAAATAATTAAGGAATTTTCTTCCCTACTACTTCACAGAGAGGAAGTATGACTCATTTTATCTCATTTTTTTTTATCTTACTTTTATGATTTGACATTAGTTAAAATATTATAACATAAAATATTATAAGTCTTGTTATAAAATATCACAAGATGCTACATTTATATTGCAATTTAATCATAAAAAATTGTAATTGCAATTATGAAAACATTGCAACTAAATTTAGTTGTAATAAAATTATTTAATATTGTAAATTTCAAATAAAATCATGTATATTTTTTTTCGAAATATTTGCAATTTTTTACATAAACTGTACAACTTGTAATTATTATAAAAATATTGAATCATTTCATAACAAAAATAGCAACATTTTTTTTTAAAAGTTGGGACTAAATTCAATTGCAATAAAATTATTTAATTTGTGTTGCAAATGTTATATGAATTCATGCAATTTTTTCAAAATACTTGCAACTCCATATATAAGTTGTATAACTATAATTATTATAAAAACTTTGCAACATTTCATGAAAAAGTTGCAAAAGGTAATTATCTTTAGTGGTGAAGCCTAGTTAACCCTCAACCTTTGGAATTATAATTTTTTCCAACATTTTTCAAATTTTCAATAAAAATTCATATATAACCCACTAAAAATAATTTTTTTCAAAGAAGTCCTTAATAAAATGTATTTTAGCCCCCTCCAGAAGATCTTTCCTAACTTTACCCTTAATAACTTCCATGCAATTCTACCATAAAAGCTTGTGATTAAGTCATACTCTAAGGTGACACTTCCAAATACTCATGCACACACAGATCTTATGATATTACTAGCGATCATAATGACATCCAGTGTGCAATCATCATGTAAGTCATACATTAATTCCTGCTAAGCATATATATGACCCATAACCTCATGAAAGTCTATCATACAATTGTGCAACAAAGTCATATTTTAATGCAATGCTTTCATGTACTTATGCACATGTAGATTTTATTTACTATTTACGAACATAACAACATCCAATACAATTATCATGTAAACCATACATTAGTTATTGCAAGGCATACATATGTCTCGTAGCCTCATGTAAATCTAATATAAAATTTGCAACACAGTCATGCTTTTATGCACTATTTCAATATATTCATGTACATGTAGATCTTGTGTTACTATTTACAAATATAATGACATCAAATACATTTGTTATGCAAGTCATACATAATTCCCACAAGTCATATGCATATGTCCTAGAACCTCATGTAATGATGCAAGTCTACCATAAAATCATGCAAGGTGAAAACCCTTTATGGTATAATATTTCTAATTATTTATGAGTTTTGATGATGACCTAGTTTGAATGCCTAGGTTAAATATATCTTTTTGATTTAATCTTGTCAGAAATCATATTAAGTGTGTTACCTATGTGTTGTAATTGATATATATATATATATATATATTTATATAGGTTTCATAGTAGTAACTAAAAGTTTTTAACAAGCTTTTAGTGTTTGAAAAACTTGTTCTCCAAGTTTTAGTAAAAAATGGGCATAAAAAGCAAGTTGCTCTTTGTAAAAATCTGATAGTGAAATAACTTTCCAATAGCTATAAAGTGGTTATATTTTTTTAACTTGTTGCTGCTTTGACATGTTTTTAGTAGATGAACAATCCAGTTTTACAATATTATAGATGGACTAGCCATTATACATTATATGGAGTAAGCTATGCCCAGAAAGAGCAAGTAGAATGTCGTCGTCTTTACTTTTTGTGAATGAATAGCATAGGGCTAGTCATTTGATAGCACATGACAATCAAAAACTTGCAGGACTACAGCTGGACTATGTGCTATTTGCTTCAGGGTTTCAACTATAAATAAAAGCTTTCCCCTCTTCAAGAAAACACACCAACTTACACAAATATCTAGAGCTTAAAGGTTCATCTCTAATATTTTATGCTTTTCTTAACAAAAATTATTTTTCATATGTATATCTACTCTAAGTGAGAGTTTAGGAAAGAAAATTCTTTTTATCTTTGAATGTATTTTGATTCACTAGCTTGGCATTGAGTGAAGGAAACACTTGTATAATCTTTAAGAGCTAAAGAATTATTGTCTTGATGTGAGATTAGAAAATTCTCAAGTTGAGAGGTAGGATTACTTGAGTCTAAGAAAATCAAGTGTCTATAGTTGTAAAAGGGCTATTATCAAAGTGCTAGTGGATAACCCCAAGTGATCAATTGATCCTGAAGGAGAGGAATAGACCCAAAAGGCATTCCTTTTGGACTATTGAACATCTATACACTGATTGTATCTTCTCTACCGTACTTAATTTTATACTCTTTTATTTTTTTTCAAAGTCCTTGTTGTTTCTAAACTATATATTTTTTCTTACTCTTTGCAAATTGATATTTATTCTTCCTAGAAAAATCAAATGGCTTGAAATTAATTTTTACATGAATTCACCCTCTCTTGGTGTTTTAGCATCATCATTTGGCATCAAAGCTTGGTCTTTATTATGAACTTAATCGCTTTGAATAAAGATCTTGTAGGTACATGATGGATTCTCATGGTTAAAAAGGACACTCTACAACTAGACCATCATTATTATATGATACCAATTGTAACTATTGGATGTATTGAATGATGATTTGTCTTCAAGCTATTGATGATGAAATGTGGGAAATCATTGAAAAATGATACACCACCACAATGAAAAAAAGATCGAAAGGATGTTCCTAAATCAAAGAAAGATTGGAGTGAAAATGAAAAAAAAAAAGAACAATCTTCATGCTAAAACCAAAAATGCAATCATATATGTTGTAGCTCCCAAAAAATTCAAAAAGCAACAGTAAAAGAAATAAAGGAAAAACTTTTTGTTACATTCGAAGGAACTAAGCAAGTAAGGTAAACAAGTCTAAGTTTTCTTATACAAGAATATGAACTCTTTCGAATGGAAGAAGGTGAAGCAATTGAGACTATGTTTGAAAGACTTTTCACCATCACAAATGATCTTTATGCTTATAGAAGAATCATTCCTAAACACAATTTCACCCTATAGATCCTTCGGAGTCTTCCAAAATCTTGACAATCCAAATATGATACAACTCAAGAAGGTAACAATCATGAAACTCTTACATATGATGAGTTAAGAGGTAAACTCTTGACATATGAAAAAACATATATGAGAGATACTCATGATAGGAGAAAAAGAAATATTGCTCTAAAAGCTTCTTTATCAAAACAAGAAGAAATAGAATAAGAAAGAGAAAAGAAAAAGAAGAAGAAAGAACATTTGAAAATGAAAATGATGAAATAACATCTAACAAAAAGATTTTTCAATATTATAAAAAAAGGGCTAGATAAAAGAAAATCTCTTTTGAGAAAAGAGCAAACAAGCAAAGAAAATAGCAATCAAGTCCCATCGTGCTATGAATGTAAAAAGCTCGATCATATAAAGGTGATTGTCTTAATCTCAAGAAAAAGTTTCAAAGAAGACCTCAAAAAAGGAAAGCATTGATAGCTTTCTAGGATGATGAAGTTATCTCTTCTAAAGATGATTAAAAAGAGGAACATAAGAAGCAAGTGGCAAATCTTTGTTTTATGACAAAAGATAACTATACCGACATAACTGATGACTATCTTGAGAATCCTATTCCTTATGATAAGTTACAAAAACCTTTTTTTTTTTAAGTTTACCATATGATTCCTAAAGGGTTATAAAAAATTTATCTAAATGATTTTTATGAAAACAATTCTTTGAAAAAGGAATTTGAATCTTTGAGAAAAGAAAAATAGATTTTACTTAAAGAAGTTAAAGATTTGAAAAATATAAATTGCTTTTTGGAAAATGAGTCTTTAGAAAACTAAGTGATTTTCAAAATGATTTAGAAATTGAAAATAATATTTTATCAAATAAGATTACTTCTTTAGAAAATAAAAAATAACTTTTAGTGAAAAAAACAAGTTCTCTTCAAGTTGTTTTCAAAATCGAAAATAAAGTTTTATCAAACAAACTTGTTTCATTGGAAAAAAAAAAAGAAGTTTTGGAAAAGGAAAATGCCACTTTAAAGAGAAATAATTTTTCAAAAAAGTTGAAAAACAAAAATAATCTATTAACAAGAAAAATCAAATATTTAGAAAGTGACCTAGCTTGTTTTGTACAAAGCAAAAGGAATTTAAATACCTAAGTGGAAAATATCAAAACAAACATGATATTAACCTAAAAAAATTTGGGTACCTAAAAATAGATAACTCACTTTTTGCAAGTTAGCCTTAAATTAAGTGTTGGAAAGGATTATTGATTTCTTGATATTGCTTGTTTAAAACACATGATGGAAGATTCAAGTAAGTTCATCTCTTTCAAACTAACTCAAGAAGGCAAAGTAGTTTTGGGTAATGACATTAGATGCAAAACCATTTGTATTAGTAAAATTGGTATAAATTTTTCATCTCATTTCAATAATGTTAGAATAGTTGAAAGACTCAGGCATAACCTCTTAAGCATTAGTCAACTTTGTTACAAAGGTTATAGAGTTGTATTTGAATCCACTTATTATTATGAGTAAAGCATCACTAATAGTAAAATATCATTTTTCGGCCAAAGAAAAGATAATATTTAAGTAATTTCCGTAGAAGATATTCCTCCAAATGAAACAAAATGCTTTATTTTTACAAATGATCAAAGTTGGTTATGGCATAGAAGGCTTGGGCATGGAAACATGTATCTTATTTTAAATCTTTGCAAAAATGATTTAGTTCGTGGCCTTGAAAGTTGTTGAATCCATCAGAATTTAATTTTTAACTCCTTAAATTTGTAGTGTTTGTGAGTCCAGATCAAACCCTAAAGATTAATTAATTAAACTATGGTCCTAATCTATTGAATGCAACAGACTTATATAAAAAATGAATTTTGTAATTAAATTCAAAATATTGAATAAAAACATAATTTAAATTGTAAAGGAAACTTTAATTTGGAAAACTTCAATTCAAGAAAAATTCATAAATTCGATTCACAAAATGATCAACGATGCCTAAGTATTTTTCTTTTTTTGATTACTTAGCTAAGAATTATCTAGATGCTAGAGTAATCTTTGTCTTTCTTTTCTAAATTCATTAATTTAAGCCTATTACTCAAATTAAATTCTTATTATTAACTAATACAATATTAAGTAATTTTAATCAAATTAATAATAATATTATAAACAGGAAAAGGCTAAGACTAAATAATAATTTTACTAATTGTTACATGTATTTTTTGGTATTATGAGAAATAGGCTGGCAAAAGTCTAACAGACAAGTCCAACTAGAAGGCCTAGATCATTTAGGTCGCTACAGCAGCTAGCTCCCAGCTTGCTACAGCAACTAGCTCTCAGCCTTAGAGGAAAGCTCTAACTCTTTTGCAGCTAAAATTAACCCATAGAGGCCTACCCGCAGAAAGCAATTTGCAAAAGATAGTCTACAACCTATAGAAGTTAATTTGCAGGAGGCCAAACAGTCAACACATTTATTACTTAATGTAACATATTTATAATTTATTAAATTACATTTGTACCCCTCCATGCTTTTATAAATGGGGGCTGGAACCATTGTAAAAAGAGAGTAAAAATATTAGCAGAAGCTTTGCTAAACTGGAGAGGAAGCTCTATAAAATATTTTCCTCAGCAATAATACGCCACTATGGACGTAGAGGTCAATAAACAGACTTTAGCCAAATTACGTTAAAAAATCCTCTGTATTCTCCTTTGTTCTTGTTGTTCTCCATCATTCGAACACCATCTTATTCTTTTTAACTAGAGTGCAGCTTGAGGTTCAAGAACAACCCGGTTGACTGAGATTTGAGCTTTCTATATGAATTAAAATTTATCGTCCACATTTTGGCGCACTATGTAGGGAACTCATCTACATTCTAGTTAATTTTCTGTTCTACTATGACAGTTTCAAATCGATAGCTACAGGTATGAAACTTGATGATTTTTGCCTCCTCAACTTTGGCAGAAAATCGTTTGATTCGGGAGGAGTCTTGTTGTCACTATTGTCCTTAAACCGTGATGGCTTTCCCTATCCTTCACTGTCTGAGTTACTTTCTAGGTCATCTCCATCCTTGGTAACAGTGTAGTAATTCGATCCCTCACTACTGATGTTAAGTCATTTACACATAGCCACTCTAGCCAGGAATAGTTGCTGCCCTCACACTGTTCCCAACTTTATGTATTAAGACGGCTATAGATGAGAAGCAATGAAGAAGGATATTTGAGTAAACTCTGGAAGGAGAAAAAGGGTGCAATGACAGACTTACACACTAGCCTTGCAGCAGGTGGGATCGGTGATGAGCTTAACGGGCATACAAGGAAGCTCTGTTCGATAACTCTAAAGCCCCTAGCAGTTGTAATAGTTGCTGCGAGGATAGCTTATCAAAGGCTCAAGCCCATGAGGGCCTTTTCGCTGTGGCAGTTTGTTTCCAAACATTAGAGCATAACAGCTGTGTAGCTGGGTCCACGTCATGACTGACGAGCTCACACAGCCAGTCAGTGATGGGCTCACACGTTGCAACCATATAGCGCCTGGTGTTTAGTGATTGGGATGACGAGCTCTTAGCTATGAGCTCTGTCCTCGTAGTCATGCATTGACGAGCTTTTAGAGATTCAGTTCTATGATGAATTCATTGTCCACTGAGTGCCAAAATTGGTGCAAGTCATAAGTAGCAGTAGCTACATCATGGACGTGAGCATGATGCAAGCTCATATTGTCATGCTGCGAGATGGCTCGAAGATGAACTCGTACCATCATACACTGACTCGAGACAATGGTGAGTTTACAATAGCCTATAGTAAGCCTAAGCTCGATGATGAACCTGTTTAGCCCTCATGCATCACTTGGGTTTGGCATTGGACTCATAACACACACATAACAATTAGATCCGTTGGGCTCTCGCATAATGACCATGCAGCGAGGCAAACTCTAACGACGAGTTCACGCCAGCCATACAGAGTAGCGAGACTGTTTGATAGCATGCTCCCTTGTAGCATTGCAGAAACCAAGCTCAACAGCGAACTCATAATAATGACTGTGTAGTAGGATCGGCCATTAGCGAGCTCATATCGTCGCCATGTAATAAGACCATGAGCCTGCATGGTAGCCGTACAAAAAGATGAGGATCAATGATAGCTCGCACACCCGACATGCAACTTAGGTT
Organism: Saraca asoca; assembly: GCA_026873985.1. Classification (NCBI taxonomy): domain Eukaryota; kingdom Viridiplantae; phylum Streptophyta; class Magnoliopsida; order Fabales; family Fabaceae; genus Saraca; species Saraca asoca. The sequence goes on along the minus strand of JANHAO010005252.1, from coordinate 13,935 downwards.
TAGTGCTAAGCATACACATAAGTGGCCACATGATAAGATTGAAAGCCTAAAGAAAAAAGGTTACATGAAGATTCTAGCTACTGAATTCGTACTTACACCTGCTAAGGGGGTATTAGGCTACTTCTTCTTTGCTGAATGACATACATTTTGAAAAGAACTGGCCCATATATGTACCTAGTTCAGGTCTGGATGTCCTCAGGCCATTAGCGTTGCCTTTTGAGCGAATCATCTTTTATTCTACGTCTCAAAGCGTAGATGGAATAAAGAATTTTTTCGAGCTGTAGAGTGGCTAAATAAAACTATTAAGGTTATAACTCATATCTACTTTCTATATTTTCATTAAGGCTGGCAAAGGATGGTTCCTCCGGGACCGTGGTTGGTATTGGTCCAGGAACCGTAGTTTCAATGGTCGTGCGAACGCCTTGACAAGAGCTAATTACCTTGGGTTTCCATATTGTTAGCTTTAGCTATATAACATGTGTTGGCAATTCAAAAGAGCTACATGAATCTATTACTACAGCCATCTCCGAAAATAATGGTGGCAGCAACAGTACTATCTGGAAAAACATGTTCATTTGTAGGTGTGATGAAAGGAGACCACATTGACATTATAGCCGATAATCAAGGCAGCAGAATGACTCCTTCATCGGTCTCATTCAATGGCAATGTCTCCAAACGATTTGTTGGCATGGCTGTGAAGAAGCAAATTGCCTTTAACCCCAAGGGCACTTCCTGTGATATTGAATGCCTTACTGGCTACAGGTTCGATATTGAGGTTCACAAAGAACTTTCATGTAAAAGGATGAAAAATAGCCGTGGCAATGGTATTGAGAGCATTACACTTGTATGGGCCTGGTCATCACTTGCATGTAGATGAATCATCATGGCCCTTCTCTGCCTCCCTCTTCGTTTAGCAATTGCACCGCCATAGCCAGGGAGCTGAAACTATGATGACCGATCTGATGCAGCTCCAACTTGCTCCTATTTTTGGCCCCGATTCAAACCAATCCGATGAACTCTACTAACAACTAATGCTCTCAAGCTAAGTCTCTCTTCAACCTAGCAAGTAAAATCCCCCAGACTGTGTCTTAGTGAGCTGCATTTCATTCCCACGTGAGCCTCTCTTCGGCATCAACCTGCCGCTAGATATGAATAAGGAGATGAGCTTATGCAATAACTATGCAAAAACTAGGCTCTATGATGAACTTGAAGACGAGCTCACAATAGCAGTAACATCATTCTGAGCTTGGTTTTGGACGTTCACATGGTGCTGAATTTGCATGCAGCGGCCATGCAATAAGACCAAGCTGGCATGTATCTAAGACTGCCTCGAGCTGGAGTGTATTCAAGAGAGCCTCACACTCTTATTTGGCTAGCATGGAGGAATTGTGTCGATTCTGCACTAGAGCTGGTTGGAGGAAGAGCAGTGACTTATCTCTAACTTGGTCCGCTGATAAATGTCCTTACCGAAGTCCTCCACTTGAAGAAAAATCTTAGTAGAGATCCCTGCCGTAATTGAAACTTCGATGCTGGATGGAATGGGCCAACGTCTAGCACCTTATAGTAGTCTGTCAACTATTGGAGCCAACCTTGTGTAGCAACACTGAAGCCACTCCCCAAAATCGCTACTGTCATCCATATTTCCTAGCCATAATGCCGACTTGCAGACCTAGCTAAACTAGTAGTGGCAAACGACATTCTATTTGGGTTAGGGCTGCAGCAGGATGTTTCTGTGTAGTTCAAAGTTCATTTTTAAATGCAAAGCTGGAACTATTTGAGGGAAAGAAGTTCCATTCGTAACGATTTTTAAAGAAAGATTGTCATTCTTTGCTGCTAGAACAAGAATAAAGTCTTGAGCTCGAGCTTAAGCTCGTGCATTCATGCAGTGAGATGGACTTGACCATGAGTCCACAACCATGTAGTCACTAGAATGACTAGCTCACATGCCAATGTGATGAGGTTGAGTTCAGCCGGTAACTCACAGCATCTCTTGTTTTACCACTTAGGTTATATGGACTCCACTGATTTCAATCATTTTAGCAAACTAAAGTGAGGAGTTGTCATAGGAACAAATCATCAAGGATAGTTTGAAGAGCTCATGCTATAACAATGCAGAGACTGGGTTCAATGACAACCTCATGGTAGTATACAGTAAGACCCGTCCGAGCTCACACACAATAACCAATAATAGCTGGATAGCACTCAAGAAAGTAGTTGCGATCTGAAGGTTGTTGGAATTTTTTATGGACTAACATAATTCTATAATATCTCAGATTAATTGGATGTCACTTTTAAAACCTATTATTATTAAGTCTAATTTATTTGTGATCAATTTAATGGGCTTAGTGGATATTGGGCCCTGTGATTGGGCTTATCATGATGGGTAGACTTGCCCCATCTTCTATATTTTATAGGGGAGGCCCCTATTCCTAGCCACCTTCAAAAGTTTAATTTTCCCCATCTAACCTGAACATAGTGTTCTGGGTGGAATAGATATAGTCTTCCCTTTCTTCTTTGCAGGGTATAGATCTAGAATGGTTTCAGCAGCTAATGTCATTCCAGGTAATTTTGGATTTCTCTAATTCTTAATTTTATAATTTATTATATCCTTTTACATGATATATGTTTAGGATTAGATTGTTTCCTATTGAATTTTTTTCCTACAAAAGCAACCTCGAACTCGTCCGACTCCCTTACAACGTCTTGATTCATTGGAGAACTCATAGCCTGCAACAACCTGGTTTGAAGAATGGGATCGTGCATGACCATGCAACTATTCAGTTTTAAAATGACCTCTTACATTAGCCATGCAGTGACTCAGATTGATGACGATCTCATGTAGCCATGCAACGAGACTGAGTTTGATGAGGAACTTGCATGGTTAGGGTATCAACAAAGCTCGCACTTGAGAGCCATGCATTGACAATTAGACAACGAGCTCACGTATGCAAGTTATTGGCCACACCATTAACACCTCCTACATCGCTGCCTACTTTCAGTTATATGGCTTTCACGGGCCAAGCATTCTTCAGCCCCTAGCAGCTCGGGTGGATCACGAGCTCATAGTAACCGTGAAATGAGATCGGATTCAATGTGAACCAGTAATAGCATGTAGTGTTGAGCTCCCACATGCAAGTTACCAGCAACTGTTCACACTCAGGCCATGCAGTGACCAAGCTCAATAAGGTTGCACATGTAAGTTGTCAGCTACATAACTCATGAACCTGTATAGGCCATCAGCCATGACACTTGGGGAAGGTCACCTGCAGAATGCTCATCTGATCCTTCTTAGCCATTAGATCACCTTGAGGGCCAGGGTTGTGCTCCAAAGAGCTACTTCTGCTACCGCAACTAGCAACTGTAACTGAGTAGCTATATTTGAGGCCGAGTTCTGAGGTAACCAAGAGCCTCTACCATTAAATCCCCAATGTCCTCAAGCTTGCACCTTCGACCTTTGCGAGCTTAAAAAAAATAACAAAAAGCTTGTATCGAAGTTGCTACAGTTGCCTATGTCATTCCTTTCAAATTTTCTCAATTCGGTTCATCATTTTATCATGCTCTTAGCATTGGGATAATTGCTGGCCTATTATTTCAAAAAAGATGATGCAGAAGTCATGGTCAAAGCAACAAATAATAGCAGTGTATATGATGATAACCCAAGGAAGAATCCATATGCATGTTTTCTTATACATTGTCATACCGGGATATGACATCTTAAAAGCCACTAGAGTTTGAAATACAACCATGAAGCTGAGGATGTCCTTGGCAACATGCACTACTCTGTAATTTGAACTCAACGATGTAGTTCAAAGGCAATTACAAAATGAAGATAGCGTCGCCAGATGAACTGCACTCCAATGGCCTCTAAATCCTTCAAGGTTCACGAGCTTAAATGCCAAGCTGAGCAAAAACTCATTACAAAGATCTTGCCATACCAGTTTCGGTAACATTATGACTCATATTTGAACAAGCTAAGATATCATTTCTCATCTATTTGAACAAGTTGAATATGATTTCTTGACTTTACATAAAATGCTCTATTATTACTAGTTTTTTTACTTTTTTCGGCAAGGCTAAAGCTCTATCCCTTCTTAATAGAATATTATACCAAAAGCGAGCTTTCACCTATCTAATTTGGAAGGAACATTCACCTGACAAATATACATTATCTTGCTCAAGGAAAATATGCATTATTATAATTAGCTAACTAAAGGCACATCAATGCAACTCACTGAGCACTCAATTTGTGTTAGCCAAGGGGCTGAAATTCATTACCTACCTAAGCAATGAGATTACTGACCAAAGGCACAGCTCAGATGTGATCTATTACTCATAGCTCACATGTGATCTATTACTTACAGCTTTCATGTAAACTGATAACTCGTAGCTACCTTGTGATTGGCCTATAACTCACAGCTCTCGTGTGATTTATTTCTCTTTATAGCTCAGGCACACCTGGTGCAATGGGCTATGCCCAATCTTTAGTTTGGGCACACTTGGTGTAATGCTCTAAGCCTTAGAGCTCATCTCATCTTGGGCACTCCTGGCATAGAGCACTACGCCCAATCTCTAGCTCAGGCACACATGACACAATGTGCTAAACCTCATGAGCTTATCTCATCTCAGACACACCTGGTGCAATGCGCTAAGCCTCATGAGCTCATCTCATCTCAGGCACACCTAGCGTAATACGCTAAGCCTAATCTTCAGCTCAGGCACACCTGGAGCAATACGTTAAGCCTTATAAGTTCATCTTATCTTGGAGACACCTAACGTAAAGCGCTAAGCCCAATCTCCAGCTTGGGTACACCTGGCGCAATGCACTAAGGCTCAATGAGCTCATACTAGCTCGATTGCATCTAATCGCCCTCATAACTTTGTGTTAGTCAAGGCATACCTAATCACCCAAGTTACACCTAACCGCCTGTTGAACACTTGAACTCATTTAGGCTAAGGCACTCTGGAGCTTATACTTATTACTAGCCAAGTCATGATCACAAGAATTTGTTCATATCAACCTACATATTATCTTCTGAGATACACGGAACATCCAACATGATGCATGAGAATCATGAAAAAGTTCATTCATTAAAAGTCTCATTCAATGAGGTAAACTTACATGAAAATTCAAGAGATGAGACTCAGAATTGCATAAGTCTGAACAACACTAGAGAATACGAGTGTTAGCTTTTGTTAGCAAGTTTCAGCTTCCAGTCTGTAAAACACACTAAAAGCTGGCGGGCTAATGTTATATGTATTTTCTAGTACTATGAGAAATGGGCTGGCAAAAGCCCAGTAGACAAGTTCAACTGAAAGGCCTAGATCATTCAGGTCGCTACAATAGCTAGCTCCCAGCTCGCTATAGTAACTAGCTTTCAGCTCTAACTCTCAATTTTAAAGGAAAGTTCCAACTCTTCTATAGCCAAAATTAACCTATGGGGGCCCACCCATAAAAAGTAATCTACAAAAGACAGTCTACAGCTTGCAGAAGCCAATTTGTAGAAGGCCAAATAGTCAACATATTTATTACTTGATGTAATATATTTATAGTTTGTTAAATTACATTTGTACTCCTCTATGCTTTTATAAATAGAGGGCTAGAACCACTATAAAAAGTGAGTCAAAATATTAGCAGAAGCTCTGCTAAATTGGAGAGGAAGCTTTGTAAAACATTTTCCTCAGAAATAATACACCACGGTGGACATAGAGGTCAATAAATAGACTTTAGCTAAACCACGTTAAAAAACCCTTTGTGTTCTCCTTTGTTCTTGCTGTTCTCCATCTTTCAAACATTATCTTTTTCTCTTTAACTAAAGTGCAGCTTAAGGTTCAAGAACAACTCGATTGATTGAGATTTGGGCTTTCTGTATGAACCAAATTTTACCGTCAACATTAATACAAATAATTTATTTCATCCTATGTTTCCCTTAGGTATTGAACAAAAATTGGGATCATAATTATTAATACTTAATCGCTACCTATACTGAACTTTCATAATAATTACAGATTATGAAGTTCAACTAGCAATAATCACAATAAACAATTAACTAATGGACATTTATTAGAAAATCATCCCATGCAAGTGTAAATCAATAAAAACAAAGAAATAATAGATAAAGGAATTAAGAATACTTCAAAACAAATATGGTATCACATTCATAGTAAATTGAAATAGAGTTTCCTTGAGTTGAAAAATGAGTTTAGCTACTCATTGTAAAGAAAATAAAACTACAAAAAGAAGAAAAAATCTAATAGAGGTTATATGTTTTCTACCCTAGATGGACTCCTATATATATACAAAATAGAAGGGGTTTACCTTTCTTAATTCTAGAGAAATCATTAAGTAATCGTGATTCAATTAGGATTCTAATCACTTGGGTTTCCTTTTTTGGTTTTTGCTGTTGCTTTTGGTTGGACGAAGGGAAAATTGGATTTTGATCTCTTTTATAAAGTTGTAACCCTACTTCTCAGCATTCTAATAGATCAGGCCTTACTCAAAATAGAGGTTTCCAACTCAAGTTATAGACCAAAAATTGAAACTGATTTAGAGGAGTTGAACCCCATATTAGATTTTACAACTTAATTTTACATCCCTTTTGCTTATTTAAAATGATGTAGTTTCAACTTAAGCCCTTCATGGAAGTTGTAGATATGAATCTTAGCTTTCCAATGGACTTAGGCTTGTATTGATTAAACGTTTGTAGCTCTAGATATCATGAAACTATCGTTTATGGTTCAGGCTTCAACGATGTTAGTGTTGTGCTTCAAATTCTAGGCTAATCTCGAACCATCAAATGTATGATTTAGGTTTGGAACTCTACATGAAAATTGTAAGTGTTTGTCTTTACGTTCTAATGATATAAGAATTATCCCAAATAGAGGTCTAAAACTCTATATATAACTAAAAGTTTAAAATAGTTCCAAATCACCTATCTTAATCCAAATTAATCCTTTCATAGTTTCAATCTAAACACATCATAAAATAGAACATAACTTTTTTTGGCATATAAACTTGACAAAAGACTAAATGTAGAAGTAATAAAATATATAAATATTGTACTCATTTGGACTTCCCTAAATCAATTTTGAGAAGAACCATATTTGCAATACTTGCCAATAAAGGAAATAAGTAAAATCATCTATTCATCCTAAAAATTTTATTTCCACTTCTAGACCCTTATAGCTATTACATATGGATCTTTTTGGTTCTACAAAATGTCTAAGCTTTGGCAGCAAAGGATATGCATTTGTTATTGTTGATGATTTCTCAAGGTATACTTAAGGTACCTTTTCTTGCTCATAAAGATGATACTTTTTATGAATTTAAAAAGTTTATAAAATGGTTTAAAATGAAAAAATTGTGTGTATATCAATCATTAAAAATGATTATGGTGAAGAATTTAAAAATCATCTTTTTCAAATTTTTTTTTTGAAAATAATGGTATAAGCCATAAATTAACAAAATGGGATTATGGAAAGAAAAATTCAAACTTTAATTAATATGGTTAGAACCATACTTTGTGAAAATGATCTTCCAAAATATTTTTGGATGGAAGCAATAAACACATCATGTTATATCATTAATAGATGCTTGATACATCCCATCTTAAAGAAAATTTCGTATGAGCTTTAGAATGAAAGGAAACCTAATATAGATTACTTTCATGTCTTTAATTGTAAATGTTATATATTGAACAATCGGAAAAGTCACCTAACAAAATTTGATTCGAGATCCAAAAATTATATTTTCTTAGGGTTACTCTTTTACTAGTAAAGCTTATAGAGTTTTTAATAAAAAAAACTCTAGTAATTGAGGAATCTATGTATGTTGTATTTGATGAAACTAATGATCTATTTTTGAGAAAGCATTTAGATGATTATGATGATGATTTTATGATAAAAGAGAATGCTACTTCATCAAATGATCAAAAGGAGCAAGCACAACAAAGCAACCTGAATGAGCAAGTGGATCCAAAAAAGCAAGAAAGTCAGAAAGAGTAAGAAGATATGAACAAGTAAGTGATATCAAATGAGTAGTCCGAAAAGCAAACTCCTAGAAGGTTACATCAAAATCTTCCTAGAGAGTGGATACATATGCCTAGCTACCCAATGGAGTTCATCATTGGTGATCCATCTCAAGGAACACAAACTAGATCCTTAAACCCAAAGAACAATAACAATTTAACTCTTTTCTTTCATATTGAATAAAAAAAATGTAAATAAAGCCTTGAATGATAAGATTTCGATCCAAGCTATGCAAGAAAAACTCACTCAATTTGAAAAAAATAAAGTACAGAAACTTGTGCCCAAACTATAAGACCATCTAATCATTGGCATAAAAAGGATCTTCCGTAGCAAGCTTGATGAATCCTAAAAAGTGGTAAGAAATAAAACAAGGTTGATAGCATAATATTATAATCAATAGGAAGGTATTAATTATGATCAAACTTATGCTCTTGTTTCTAGACTTGAATTTATTAAAATGCTACTTGCTTTTACATCATTCAAGAATTTTAAATTATATCAAATGGATGTTAAAAATGATTTCTTAAATGATGAAGTTTATGTGAAACAACCTTCTGGATTTGAAATCTTGAAAAACCCAATCATGTTTTCAAACTCACTAAGACTTTGTATGGTTTAAGTAAGCTCATAGAGCCTGGTATGAAAGACTAAGCAAATTCCTTATTCAAAATGGTTTCACAAGAGGAAAAATAGATATTACTTTTTTCATAAATAACATTGAGCATGATATTTTAATTGTACAAATATATATTGATGACATTATATTTGGATCTACTAATAAACTCTTATGTAAAGAATTTTTTGATTTTATGAAAGGAGAATTTGAAATGAGCATGTCTAGTCAAATAAACCAAAAATAGTATCTTTATAAATTAATCTAAGTATACTAAAGATCTCTTAAAGAGATTCAGGATAGAAAATACAAAAGTCCTTGGCACTTCTATAAATCCACTCACTAAACTTGACAAAGATGAAAATGATAAACTAGTATATGAGAGGCGGTATAGAGGTATGATTGGCTTATTCCTTTACTTAACCACAGACAGACCGTATATTATGTTTAGTGTAGGCTCATATGCAAGGTATCAATCTAATCCTAAAGAATCTCATCTTGTTGTTGTCAAAAGAATCTTTAAATACATACTAACAAAAGATATTGGTTTGTGATATCCCAAAATTGAATGTTTTGATCTTGTTAGATACTTAAACACTATATAGGTTGTAAAGTTGATAGAAAACCAATACCTTATTTCTTGGTATAGCAAAAATCAAGCTTTAGTTGCTCTTTCTAGAATTGAACTTAAATATATGGTAGTTAAAAGCTATTGTGCTTAAGTATTATGAATGAAACAATAACTTGGTGATTATGGTTTCAATTTTGAACACATCCCTATACTTTATGACAATATAAATGCTATTAATTTGACCAAAAATCCTATTCAACATTCTAAAACAAAGGATATTCAGATTAAGATATTATGTTCATGGAGGGGATATTGAGCTTAATTTTATAAATACAAAAATTAGCTTGCAATGAAGATCGATTTTACTTTATTAGAAAAGAACTTGAAATGATTGATCTCAATTAGTCATGGTTTAAAAATGTTGCATTGTGATTTTTTAAGTTTTTATATATCTATCCTATGTAAATTCATTGCATAATATCATGTATAGTAGTTTTTTCTTTCTAAAATTTGAAAAATGTGAAGATATAAGAAAAGAGCAAGCTTCTTACTCTTTCCAGAAAAGACCAGATAAGTAAAAAAGTTGAAAAGTCAAAAGTTTAATTATATTTTTTTATCACCTAGCTGACATGTATCAAACACATTAAATGCCCTAGACTAGCTTTTATCTCTTTCCCATGTGTGCACAATAAACAAGGTTATTTTAAGTCTTATCTTTTCAAACTTAAATCTCCAAAACTTATTTTATTTCAAACTTCTTTCCATCTCAAAGTTTTCCTTTTTGATGTTTAACAGTTGATTTCATTCTTCTATTTTACTAAATGAGACTTCCCATTATCTTATAAATTGCTTAGATGTTCAAAATTGTTTCAAAATAATATTTTACTTATTGAATATTTTTTGAATATTTATTTTCTTACTTATTATTACAAAGGGTTTAGAAAATAATTTATTTGAATTTATTGAATTAGTTGTATATAATTATTTTCTTATCGAAAAATTTTGTTAAGTATACTTATTCATTACTTTGGATAAAACCATTTTATATTTGTTATTTAAAAAATTCAACTAAACTTACTTTTGAAACTTTTTAGTTTTAGTTGGTTACTTTTTTAAACCATTTTAAATGGGTTAGTTTTCGTAAAACTAGAACTGATTTATAGTTTAACTAAACCATTTTTTCAACTTTCTTTTAGTTGAATTTTGTCTTATTTCAAAAAAAATTTCAAAAATTCTATTACCTTTTTTGTGAAAATTTTCAAAAAAATGAAGACCCCCTATTCATTGTTTTCTTCATTTCACTTTATCATTTTCAAACTCAAACTATTGTAACTCTGATTTCTCTATTTTCACTATTTCAATCTAAAATTTTCCTTTTTTCTTTCACTAAATTATGCTACACTTCATCCTAATTTTACAATCTAAGTTTGGAAAGAGTAAATTGATGTTTCTAAGAAAGTTACACTATCTAAGGGGGAGCACATTGATTTGAATGAAAAGGAAGCACTTTTTAAGGGGAAACAATCTATTCTTTCTCATGATTCAGAACTTAATGCTTTGATAAATCAATTTATGGCTTTTACTTCATCAAAATCTATGAATAAAGGTGCAGATGTGGCTTCCAAAACTAAGATTCTAAGCACAAAATTTAAATCATCTGGAAGAGTCAAACTTGAAGTTAGAACTCTTTATCCTATCCTAGCTCATGATGAGCTTGGTGATGAAAGTGTGAAATAAAATGCCAAGCAAGATGTGGTCAAGGAAGATGAAGTTCTTAAGGAAGATCATAATGAACAAGTGGAAGTGAAGCAAAATGAAGTCTTTTCACTAAGAGAGCAAGCTATACATACTCTTTTGCATATCTCAAGTGTAAATCCCATCTTTCAAGAGCTATTTGATCTTCCCAAAACCTCTTCTATGAATCTTGCTCATCCATACCCCCTTCAAGACTTGTTTGAGAATCAATCTTTGAGCTTCTCTACTTTGGACATTATCAATCAACAACAAGCTCCTTGGTTGGTCAAAAAGTCTTTGATTCCAAGTGCTTCAAGGGACTATCCTAGAGGTTTGTATTTTACACTTCCTATTATGGTTGATATGCATGATCTTTTTCCAAATATAAATATTTCAAGTAAACCTTTAAAACCTTTAGCACTTATTCTTGTTAGATAGGTCTTTACCTATGATCAGTACACTTTAAATAAGATAAGTAACATGAATGAATTTAGGCATGGTGTGAATCCCTTGGAAACTAGTGTAGGGTGATTGGAAATGGAAGTCCTAAGTTTGAAGGAAGATTTAGTGTAATACATTGAATTTTCTAAAATTAATTTTGGTAACAAAATAGAAATTTTTTTTTAAAGAATTCAAAATTATAGATCTAAAGTCATGAGAGACCCAAATATAATAAACATAGAGTATATAAAATTTTAAAAATATTTTAGAGATTGAGTTATTGTTATAAGTGTTTAAAGGAAAAAGTTCATGTTTTTGAGAATTAATCTCTACACAACTTTGAAAATATCAAAATTAGGATTACAAATATCAAATGGGTACAAAATTAGAGCTATTACAAATGTATTAAATTTAACTAATTTGTATTAAAATTTCATGGTCATTGGTATTTGGCAAGTATGTTAAATTTAAGTTCAAAATGGAAGAAAAAGAAAAACTACCAAAAAGGGAACATGGTCAACTTGTAGTTATTGGAAAGTTGACCTATTTTTCTCATTTTTCCCTCCTCTTAATCGACTACTCTTTTTCTTTTTGTTGGCTTTAGACTATAGAAGTCATGTGGATTTCATTTTCTCCTTCTCCTTCAAGCTTTTATCCTTTCTCTACCTTCACTCTCTCTCCATAAGCAAACTCACTAATTCTTTTATTATTTTATCAAAATTTTTACTGTTGAATCTTCTCTTCTTCCTCTTTATTTAATATCAAAATCATGTTGATTCATTGGATAAAACTCAAGATATGAATTTTTGAAATTTTCTATTACTATTTATGTCATCATTCAACCCATGAATCAACTTAATTTTTCTAGCATTTTAGAGTTTGAATTTGTTAGATATAATTGGTTTATATTAAAATGAATCATAATCTAAATATATAAGCTTATTTAAAGAGAGAAATCCTTGGAAAAAAATTTGAAAGCTAATAGACTATTCTTTTGTGTTCTTGAAGAGTATAAGCAAGCTTGGTGTGATTAGCTACACTTTTCTATTTCCAATCGTCAAGGTGAATATCTCTTACAATTCTTGTGAATTAATATATATTTCTTGCTTATGATCTATTGAATAATTGATGATAGTTAGTGAAAATAGATTTCGTGATTGCTAGGCATGATTTATGATTGAATGGATTGGTTAATAAAATAATTAGTTTGTGATTGAAATAGTTGGGTTTTGCATATGCTTGAGCTATCAAAACATGTTGTGATAAGATCTTATAGTGTATGATTGAAATGGAAATTGTTTTCCTATGTTTTTCTACTATTACCTACAATTTTTACTGGGATTTGAATCATAGCTTTTTGAACTAAATCCGTGATCATGCTCATAGAAACCTAGCAGTTTTGCTCTTATAATTCAAATCAAATTTGGAATTCCTGAATGTTTGCACTTTTTGGTGAGAAAACTCACATATTTAACTAAATTCATGTGAGTTGAATCAAGTTTTCCACATTTGAATTCTTCGATTCTAATTATGATTCTACTTAAATTTCTTCAATGATTCTAATCACAATCCTAATCGAATTTTCAGAAATTTCTGCATTGCTTGGCTTAATTTCATACTTCTCTAATGTATATAAGATTTTCCTTGAATTAGTTTTAATGGAACCTTATGTATCAATATAGAAATCATATGAGAATAATTAATAAATGAGAAAGTATGATATACCTATGAACATGAATGTGAATGTTATAGTACATTTATTTTAAATAACTTTGTTATGCAAAGTATGATCGCATTTATGAGATATGAAATAGTGTGTGACACCATGAATGACAATAAAATGTGATCATGTGATATTGATAAGGTGTGATGGGGAATAATGAATTGCATCCTGGATCTACACATTTTGAAATGATAAGTAGAATAAGATTGGATTTGAGGGATAAGACTAGGATTATGCAGGATAAGGCTGGACCGAAGTAATAAAGAAATTTACTTTTACTATTATGAAATATTTGTATCACTTGTTGCCATATGGAATGTTGTAATATAATATCATGTGATCAGAATACATAGTGAGCCAAAATAGTGGTCGATGGCTATGAGAGCCTAACTCAGCACAATGATCAAAAGGAACATGATGTGAATTTCTTCATATATGAATATTTAATAATTGGAAATTGCTTATGAATGATTATATGAGAAATAGCCAACTAGATGAGGTATAAATGCTTATATATGTTCATGCTATTATTTTTTGGTAAGTTCATAAGTCTGATATGTTTTATTTACTTAACCCCGGACTTATTCTTATGTGAACTATGTTTTTTAAGATACTCAAGACATTACAAATACTATGCCTAACAAGTAAGAGAGACAATAATCTAATAGAAATCACAGTTGACACATACACTTGTTAGTCTGGATGGGTGCCCTAGACTAATTTGATTGAGTTCTATTGCATCTTGGACTATACATTCTGTGAAATGGATATAAAGGTTGTACATTCATCTTATATTGCATTTATTGTGTATTGCATACATAAGATGAA
>JANHAO010005251.1:0-22884 GCA_026873985.1 Saraca asoca | reverse complement strand
TTTTAGTATTAATCTATAGGATAATTCATCACTGATTTTTATCCTCTTGCAGCAGTCTGAAGAAAATGATTTTTCCAGTGGGCAAAGGCTTCTCTTGGAGATTTAAGCATATGCCTTCCAAAAAGGCCAATGAAGAATATGTTAGAAAAAATCTAAGATTACGATTTTGTAACTTTTTTCTTTTTGTTAAGATTATCGTTTGTGTCTCTGTGTGTTTTTCCTTTTTCTTTTTTGTTGGTCTCTTTTAGAGCAATGCATGCTCATTTACCGGAGATTTAATGCATGGTACCTTGGATTAAGGTTTTAAATTGTGATCCTAACTGCAAAGTTTACACAATATTTTTATTCTGTATCACTTTATCATTATAATTTTTAGTAATTTTGTACAGTAATAATTTTATTAATCTATAATTTTATTAATTATAGAATAATCACGATCATGATTTATAACGATGATGGGATATATACTGCATAAATCTCACGGGTATTTCAAGTCCAATCCAAAAGACACCCCTTGAAAGGCTTTGTCAAGCGCTGAACAAGTCTTGAACACTACCCAAATATTTTGGGATATATGGAGCTATTGGATGTTAAGGCATCGTATGCTGCTATTAAGGAGCTCCCAAACTGGCAAATTCCATTTGCAATCTTACGAGGTATTGAATATTACATATTGATATGACTCCAATACTTACCAACGAATAGAGTTAATGAGTCTAACATTACCTAAGCATAATCATATGACCCATTTAATATGATCCTTATTCCTATGAATGCATGGAAGTTTTCTTTTACAATTAAATCTGTGCATTCTGAAGTTACTAAATGTGGTCTAGTAACAAAGGATTTAAATATTATCTGAAAGATCTTATATTTAAATCTCCTCATCTTTAATATATCAGAAAAAATTAAATATTCTAAAATTTAGACGCTGTTATTACTTTTGAAAATCATTTATAGTGGCAAAAAAAAAAATATAATATGAGAGCCATTCAATCTGTAGTAGTTATTGGGTGGCCAAATTTATATTAAATTAAATCCTTGTGTTGTAGCGGTTAAAGTTCTAAATGCAATTCTAATTTCTTCTTCTAGATTGGTAGGGTTAAACTTAAGTAAGTGGAAGGAATTTGGTAGCTTTTACATGATGCATTAATACACTCGTTAAAATAGGCTAATCTAATTTTAGAACGTTTATCTAATAGATAAAAATTATATATCAAGCTAGTTCTAGATAAAGCTACTTTTTTATTAGGTTAGGATCAAATTAGGTTACTATAGAATTAATCCTAATCCCAGATCAAATAATTATAATAACAAACAGATAAATTTTTTATTAACATTACTATTTTCCTAATTACTAATCAAGAAAACTCTATAGAAAAGCAAATTCGTTCCTCCACTAATTTAGGCAAGAGGAATAAAAGGGATTTCATTCACTTCTTTTTTATTTTCTTTTTTTATAGAATACATAGATTAATATATAGATATTAAAATTTATTTTTAATTTTTATAATATACATATATATAGATACTATATATATACTTAGATATATTTACATACTCACTTTGATATATTTAGTAGAATTATATATGAATATGATTCTTCATGAATTCTAAAAAATATCTACAAGTTAAACAATCATTAGATTTTAAATATTAATTTTATATCATTAATTAATTGAAATCAAATATATTATTAATATTATTATTACCATTATTATGTTGTCATCATTATTATTATTAATTATTATTTTTACATGAATGTAATTATATTTTATTTTAATTATATGTATATATATTATTCTAAAATTAAATATTGAAAATTATTATTATTGTTACTATTTTGTTATTTTAATTTATATATTAAAATATGGTTCATGCAAGTGAATAAATTAAAGGAAGTTTGGTTGGAGAATTTTTGGGGTTAGTAACAGAATAAAAAAAAACTAATTCCCTTATTGGTGTTTGGTTCATGTGTAGTGGAATCTGTTATCGTTATTTAACTTTAATAGATTCCTTCATTTCAAACCCTTTTCCATCTAAGGTTTCAACTTATCTTACTCACTAAAAGTTAAAGGAAAAAAAAAAAACACTCATCTTTCTTTCCTTCTCACAGACCGTGAAGTTAGCTCCCACCACCACTTATCGCAATTGACTACCACTCATCACCATCTTCCGTTATTGACCACTATTCACCACTATTACCATCATCAACCACTGACCACCAACACCTTTCACTGTTGACTATCATTTACTACTACTTATCATTATTGATCATCGCCTACTACTACTTGCCATTATTGACCACTATTTACTATATCACTAATGATTGTTGACCATTACCCACCACTATTGTCATAATTGACCATAATCCTGCACTACCTATAGTTGTTGACCACCCCCATCATCATCTACTGTTGTTGACCAATGACCACCATCTCCTATTACCAATGACCATCGCCTGTCATCACTTACCGTCGTTGACCATTGCCCACCATCACGTATAATCATTGACCACCACCCACCACCACCTTTTACCATTGATCATCATCTATCACCACTACTACCATCTACCATTACTAATTAGCTTTGATCGCCATCCATTATCACTTACTACTATCGACCACCGCCCACCACCACCTATCACTATTGACCTTTGGCCACCACCACTTATTTCCATTAACCATCACCCACTATATATTGTCACTGATAATTGCCTAGCACTACCTACCACTATTGACCACTGCTAAGCACCATCTACTATCGTTGACCATTACTGAGCACCACCTACCACCATTGACCATCACTTACTATCACCTACCGTTGTTGACCATCATCCATCTATAATCATTAACTATCACCCACCACCACCTTTTGTCATTGACCACCACTTACCACCACCCACCATCACCTATTACCTTTGATTGTCACTCATTGTAACTTACTATTGTTAACCACCGCATACCATTATCTATCATTATTAACCTTTGCCCACCAACACCAATTTTTGTTTATCACTACCCACCATATATTGCCGTTGATAATCGCCTAGCACCACCTACTATTGTTGACTACTATCACGCATCATCTACTATTATTGACCATTGCCGAGCACCACCTATCACCATTGATCATCGCTTACTATTACCTATTATTGTTGACCACTATCTACCGCTATCTACCACCATTGACCATCAGCTATTGCTATTGACCACCATTAAATCAAACAGCAACAAAGAAAATCATAAACAATATAATTTCATTCCCTAACTAAATCAGGCAAACTAAAAAGTAACAGTTATCATTACCCTTGCCCTTATCATTTGATTTCATTCTTTTTCCATTTCCACAGTTGCCATTACAAATTTTGTATGTGACCTACAATTTATTAATAGAAAATTTGTATGTCACAATGAATAACACACTTGGATGAGTGTTTAGCTTTTACTCATTGTTGAAAGAAAATTTATCATGAATATGTGAAGTAATGTTTATTGATGGATCAAGAAGTGATGTATATTTTGGAGAAAATAGAACAATGGAGTGGGAAGAAGTAAAACAATGTAGGAGATAAGGGGCATGGCAAATTGGTTAGAGATAAATCTAAATTATTTTTTTAATTTTTAATTTTTGTTTAATAAGACATTTAATTTAGACAAAACAGTTAGTTATTTTAATGAGGTTCAATGTTTATCATATGACATTATAAAACCCCTTTTACATTGAGATTGGCAGTAAATAAAATTTAATCTAAAATTAAAAATAAGTTATTTATAATTTATAAAATAATATTTGTGTAATTTCTTCAAACTTCAATGGAGGTTATTGACAATATAATCTAACTTAATTATCTTAAACCTAGGATATGTATGCATCTTTAATCAAATCATAGCAATTACATTTATTCAGTTGATTTATGTTAAAGTTCAGCTTTTGCTTTTCATAAAAGTTAGTTGTTTCCTAATATAAATCCATTTTATAACATTTACTAAAAAATCATACTATTTTTTATTTACCTTGATCTACTTATATATTTACTCTTTGTATCAATATATGACAATTCATCGCTGAAAAGAAAATAATGATTGCAGTGGACAAACACTTCTTTTAAAGATTTTTGCAAATGTTGCTATCAAAAGTGCTTGAATTATATATTAGAAAAGAGTAATTTAGAAGGTATTTAGATGGAAAATTTTAACAGTTAGTAATGGAATCAAAAAACTAATTTTTTTTACTGGGTGTTTGTTTCATGTACTGTGAAATATATTATCATTACTTAACTTTAATGGAATCCTTCCATTTGAAACCCTTCTCCCACATAAAATTTTATATTACATTACTAACTAGGAACAAAAAACACCCATTTCTTTTTCCTTCTCTCACTTTGTGAAGCTTCGATCACCTCAATCCACCACTATCATCATCATTGATCACCACCCATCACCACCTTTTAATATTAACCACTGCACACCACTATCTTTCACCTTTGACCATCACCTCCCACTACAACTTGTAGCTGTTGACCACCGTCTACTATCATTTGCCACTGTGGCTACTACTCATCACCATTTACTACTATAGACTATTGCCCACTTCCACCTATAATCATTGACCACCACCTAGCACTATCTTTTTTCATTGAACATTGCCAACCATCACCTATAACTGTTGATCACCATCCATTATCACTACCTGTTGCCATTGCCATCACCCACTATCACATTTTGTTGTTGATCACCATTCACGACCACCTACCATCATTGATCACCACCGATCATTATTTACCATCATTGATCATTGCCTATCTACACCTATAATCATTGACCACCACTTATCACTACTTTTTGTCATTGACCACTATCCACCACATTTACTACAATCCATAATCAGATATTACCATTGACAATCACTAAACATTATCTTCCATTATTGACCACTGTCCACCAACACCCACCATTACCTATTATCGTTGACTACAATCCATCACCACCTATCATCATTGACCGCTATCCATCACTACTTACCACTGTTGACTATCATCTATCATTGTTGACCACCACCTAACCAAGCAACAAGAAAGGGAATCATAAATAGTGTAATTTTATTCCTTAACTAAACCAAACAAAACAAAAAGTAATAGTTACCATTATTCTTACTCTTCCCTATATGATTCCTTTCCTTTTCCATTTTCACAAGTTGAACCAAATGGCCCCTTACAATTTTCATCCTTGAAAGATATTAACTTTCTCAATTTCATCCTTTATCATTTAATGTTTTTATTTTTTTGATAAATAAAAAGGGCAAAAGCCTAAACAAAAACAAACAAGAAACTACAAATGACCTACTCTTGAGGTAGAAACCTTAATAACATCACCAAGAATTAAAGAAAATAACCCAACTAGATAAGAATCAATAGCATGGAATCCAGGATCTTACAACAAACTAAAAGAGGCTAATTAATCTACACACTTTTTCCCTTATCTATGAGGATGTACCATAGAGCACTTGTAATTTTGAGATAGATGCTTCATACATAGCAAATGGAGATTCCTATACTTCATGTTCTTGGATTGTTATGTAATAAAGAATCAATTAAAACTTTCAAATTAAACTCCAAAATGACCTACTTAAAACCTAAGTCCCAAGCCAATTTAAGACCATAAAAAGCACCCCTAAAGTTTAGCCAAAAAAGAACTACAAATTCCCATGTTTCTCATCAAACCTCCAAGGTAACCACCATCCTAATTATGAGTTAGAAAGCCATAACCTGAGGCGCCTGGATTATTCTTGGAAGCTTCATCGATATTGATTTTGACCCAATCATAAGTAAGAGGCATCCAATGGATTTCCATGGAAGAAAATCCATGTTGAATATTTACTTCTTTCATTATATTGTCTACATTTGAGATATTTTTTACAAACTACATGATGATGCTAGATGGAAGTTTAAAGCCACTAACAAAAATTTGTTGGTTGCACCACTTCCATAAAACCACATGGTCATTTTCTAAATAACAAACCTGTTCAAAGCTAAGTCTTTTCCTATATGAGTAGTAAGATTCTTTAACACCCATTCATTCCAAGCCAATATAAAGAAAAAGGATATGAATTTGTTAAATAATAAAGAAAACCATACCTTCTTGGCTAGAACACAATCCTGCAAGACATGAAGGATATCCTTTGGAAAATTGTTGCAATCCCTGCATACTAGACTGTCCATGTGTCTTTTATGTCTTACCGTATTTATAAACAACCCATCATTACAACATTACCATAGAAAAAGCCTTATGCACTTCCCATAAATGACAAGATCATGTCTACCATTTGCTGTCCTATAATAGGCCAAAAATGTTAGTAAAACCTAACTAGGAACCCATCTAGACTGCATGCCTAATCTAGTTTTAGCCAAAAAAAACCATCTATTTTATTTCATTAGTATTAAAAGGTTTCATTAGTTCAATGATATAAGATTAGTTTAGTTTAAGAACTCCTACTACAACTAAATTAATAGTGGAAGGAACATGCCTGTCATTTGTAATCGCCTTTGGAAATGTTGTCTTTCTAATGATTTTAAGTCTTCTTGGTCATAATGCCATAGTCTTTTCAAATCTTGAGCTCTATAGATTCTATTTTTAGCTTATTTTTTATTAAGTATGAAATGGAAGTATCTAGTGCATTTATCCTTATTAATTAGCCATATTTGATGTGTTTTTTATGTCATATGAATCTCTTTACAAGCCAAGAGATATTCTAATTCTTGCCTAATTTGTTTCTCCAACTGCTAGTTAGCCATATGAGACTGACCCTGACCTAAAAGTAGTTATTTTTCTAAGTTATGAATTTTAAGCTCAAGCTTACTAAAACATTCTTTAACCTACTGAATTAATTCTCTTTTAGTGTCATTTAATTTACTAACTAACTAGTATGCTGTAGAGCCAGTAAGATTTGTTGCCCATGTTTTCTAAACTATATGCTTATAATTAGCATGTGCTAACCACGTATTCTAGAATTTGAAAATATGCTTTTTGTAAGGATGATGATTAGGGCATAATTGGATGTTGCAATTAACAAACATAACAAATGAGAATAGATGTATTGAGAAAGCTATATGTCATTGTAAAAAGCCTTATCAAGCCTTTCCATTACAAGAGCCTCCCTAACCTTATTATTTGACCATATATACCATACTATAGATTATCTAAGCTCTATCAGGCTAGTATGGTATATAGTTTGTTGGAAGTCAGTTGCACCTTCCAAATTGGGATTGAAATTGAATTTATACTTTACACTTATCACCTAGTTGAAGTTACCAAACAAGAGCCAAGGAACCTAAATCTACTGACCTGTCTCTTGAATAAAGTCTCAAAGCTTATATCTATCCTAGATATGAGGTAGGCCATAAATCCCAGTCAAAAGTATTTTAGTTGAGTCTAACTGTTGAACCTTGAAATGGATCTAACATTGAGTCTAATACATTACAGAAAACTTGAATTTTGATTTCTAAGCCCATGATGTCCACCCCAGTGACCTTCAACATCTCAACATCTAACCCTAAAACTTTTATATATCTTAACCCTTGAAACAACCTTCTTGCCCTTTGTACTAATTACAAAGTCTCTGACAAGAGAACAAATTCTAGCATATACTTTTTCAAAAGCTATTTACATCTTTAGACTGTTAAGTCACAATTGAATCCTTGACAATTCCATGCCATGGCTCTCATGATGCTTGATGAAGCTGATGAGGATTAGGTTCCTAAAACTTTACAGACTGTTGACCAAACTTTTGAATAATCTTCAGCAACACAACCTTTAAACCTTTTTCCTTAATAGCAACATCAGTTGTACTTTCTTGCAGAATATTGCATTTGAGATTGTTGGTGTTTTCTAGTATTAGAGCATCAAAATTAACTAAGTTAGATTTGTTAAGCTGGTCTTCAGTTGGTACACATCTATCTTGAATCTCCTCTCTGCAAAATCTATTAATTAATGGTTTGTCATTCCCACTCTAGATTGGCCTACATTGAGTAGATAAAAATTCCTACAAAAGTAATCCTGACCCTATGACATATGTAACCTCTTTGATCACAATGCTACTAGAAATAGCCCCTAGATTTGCATTATGATTAACCTTTTACCTCTTTAAATTTTGAATAGAAATTTCAATTCCCCTTTTTAGAGATTTGCCTGGTGTGTGGCTGCTATCCCTATTTATTCTAAAACCACAGTGTGCCTACCACCCTAACCTAAGATAATTTCACTAAATGATCTACTTAGATAGTCAAACTTGAAGCTTTGCTCCATAAAAACCACATGGTCATTGCAAAAAATCAATTCAAAAAGTCCAGTAGGAAAAGCACCCTTGAACTTGGTCTATAAAAGAGAGTGATTTGCACCTAAGTAATTCTAAAGTCATTCTATCTTAAAGTGTCAATGAGTTGAATTATTGCCTCTTCCTAACCTAAATAAGTAATGAGTAGCCTTAGAACATGTCTAGTTGGCAAAGATTCATGCACCTATTCTACCAGCTATTGGTTAATGTTATGCTGCCCTAGCAGACGATCCTATTCTTGAGCAAGACCAATCTCTCTACCTATTAATAGAACATGATCATTGGTAGCTTCAACTGGTGAGTTTTCTATCTCAAGCCCTTCATGAGTTACATTGAGGCTAAAACTTAAAGTTTAGGCCCTAATGGTTGTATCTTTACTAGATTGAACTCTTTCTTGAATTAAATTGCCATTAATTAGCATTATTTGTTTATCTAGCAGCTTAATGTTTCTCAGAGCCAGAATTGCTCCCAAGCTCATGTTTTCCATTGTATATATGTTTATGGTTAGGAATTGGTTGTTGTAAATATCCTGTGGGTTGACATTCACTTGATTGTGGATAGGGTTAAGGATATCAGTCACTTGGTTGTGAATAGGGCTTAGGTGTTCACCTATTTGTCATACTCAGAGTTAATATTGTCCTTTCTAAGGTTACATCCATTTCGGAGTAATAAAATCCCTATGTTCCAACAACTCAGTTACTAGTAAAGTAGGTGTGGGTGGGGCCATGAGATAAATATCAGGATCTTCATTTATTTTAGCTCTCCTTACATCATAGGGATGGTATTGTAAGTTCCTATTATCATAAATGAGGTTGATAAAGGAAGTTCCACAATAGGGGTGATCAACAAATGCTCTTACATCACTTGCAAAGTGCACTTCAATCATATGAACTCCAATACTAGCATTAAATACTACCCTGGTTCTATGTAATTATCTATGCATAGAGGCACTATTTTGCTCCAGAGTCCATATGCATGTGTCTGCCTTGTGTCCTATCCTCACAAAAAGAAACAATACCAAAAATTTTTCTCATACTTGCACTACAACCAAATACAATTACCATCATTCAACTTTAGCACAAACCCCATAAACAGAGGTGCTTCTAGTCTCACCCTAATTCTCATTCTAATGAACCTTAGATTACATATGTTGGCCAATCGATCCATTCCACTGGTTCAATTAGAGCCCAGGTATTTAGCAAAATCTAGTGTGTGATATTCAAGGGTTAAACCCCATAGTTGCACCCAGAAAGGCATGCTAGTTATATGAAATCTACTCAACACTAAATTCAACCTCCAATGGACAAAAACCAATAAAGTTCCTTGTACGGCTTAAGGTTCATTGGCATAGATGTATTCCTTATCCTCTTCACTATCAAATTAGAAAACATAAAATTATCCTTCTTTACTAATTACCTAGAAATTGTTTCTTAAGTTCCATATAATTCGAAGCACTATTTGCATGCAACTTGGTGAGAAAGCTCTTTCATCTAGTAGATACCCAATCAAGCATTTGGACCACCTTGCTTTGCTTTCCTCTAGAATATGAGGATCTAGTTCTACTATTGGTCCCCTACAACCATGGTTGTAGACTGCCTCTTGCATGTCCTTTTCCATGGCATCAAGATCCACATCAAAGTCAGAACTACTGTCTAACCAACCTATTTCTCTATAATGTGACATAGTTTATAGGAAGTAAATACCACTAGTTGCCTTTTTTATGGAGAAAGTCACTAAGTAGAAATACTTGAAAAAGGAACATGCAGAGAAATGAACATACAATAAATGTGATTGATACAAAATGGCAAATTAGGCAAAGAAAAGTGTTGGAAATCGGGGAACATGAAGGAAATAACAGTCACAGGAACGTCACAAAAAAAGGGAACATTTTGGGGAAAGTAGGGGAAACTTTTAGTAGTGATGTCCACTAGATTGTAACATTAGATTTGGATCTTTGTTATGGGAATATTAAAAAGAAAATTCTACTTATTAGCAATGGGAATTGGAAGGGAAAGTAGACAAGCTATTGAGGGTTATCACTTTGAAGTGAAAGATAAGTTTTCTAATACTTTTTGAAAGACAATTATAATATTTATGAATAAAAAATTATCAAAGACCTATTTCCTTCATAAATTTATTATTATTATTATTATTGCACATTAATAATATCTTTAGTAAAATTAATTAAATTAGAAAAAAAATGAAGAAAGGTGTTTTGAGAAAGTGAAACAACGATGGATTGGAGTAAAATAAAAAGAAGAAGATATGATGTATGTGTTAGAATCCTTCCTCTAAGATAGAACAATGGTGGAATTGGATTACAATTAAGGAAAATCAAACTAATTCTTAACAAAAGGGGTCTTTTATATTGTTTAGAAAGTATGCGAGGATTATGCACACATTTTCAAATCATAAAAAGTTATGTATACATTAAAAGTAAGTGAGGGGTTTGCATAATTTAATCTTTTTAGTTGATTGAACTATTAAGGGTACTTTAAGTAAGTCATTTCTTTTGTTCAATAGCCACAAACACTATATAGATTGATGAGTCATAAAATCATTTAATCAAGGAAAGAAATTTAGATAATAAACTAATTAATTTTAAATTGTTAGTGAGAAACCTTTTTAAAATTAATTTATTTATTATAAAAAAATTTCAAAAATTTTCTCATTTTCATATAAAAATTACTATTATTAATTAAAAATTGTAAAAATAAAATGACAAAAAAATATTTCAATCAAGTTAAAAGTTGGACAAATTAATGGCACAGATTTGTGTTATATGACATACAACAAAAGTAAATTTGCACCATAAAATTCTCCTTGTTTTGAACTCACGTATTATTGATTGTGGATTTCAATCAGACCCAAATTCGGTCAATGAAGAGGGTTCTTATGGGACCCAAGCTATTTCCTAGTTGTTTAAGCTGTAGAAAGATACTGAATGGTTAAAGGAAGTGGGAGAAGAAAGAAACACACTAAGGTTTAACGTGATTTGTCCAAATTCGGACAGCACCGAACCCTGCGTCCACGGAGAGTGTTTTATTACTCAGAGAAGGATTTTTATAGAATTTCGATACAGTGTTCTTCCCCCTTTATAGAGGGCTCCCTCCCTATTTTTATACAAGAGATGAGGTTACAAGTGTAATTACAGAGTTTGTATTTTTGTTACATCAAATAATAAATATAAAAGACAATCTAAAGTACAATAAGTAGACTTCTGCAGGCTACTAATCAGTTTGCGTGAAATGCTTTCTGTGAGTGGGGCCCTTAGGCTGTATTTTACAGAATAGTAGTGCAAGTTGTGCATTGGCTATATGCTCGAGCTCAGCAGGCATATGGCTGAGCGAGGTAATGCGGTCAAACGAGTTAGAGCTCATGTATTGGGAGTTGTCTACTATCTCGTGAGGTTGGTCTTGGACAGGTTGTGAGTTTGTACCATTAGTAAGCTGGGACTAATCATGTAGCGAGCTGGTTCGCTTCTTAGCGACCTCGCGATCTGCTATGTAGAGCTTCTTTATTGCACTTGACTCTTGCTGGGCCTTTGTCTGCCTATCTTATGATACCAAATTTTGCCCATAACACTGGCCCCTAACTCTCAGTTCACTTAGCAGACTGGAAGTTGTAATTCTGCTAACACAATGTTTCTTCACGAATTACCATACAGTTAAAGTCTTTTGTTAGCTTGTCTTTTCACCTGACCCAGGCCATACCTTCTACTATATATGTCTCATTTATATGGACGAGTCTATCTCATTTTGCCTGGGACATTAATAGAAGTGGTTGGGAATAAATTTCTGGACTCTTCGGTGAAAGTAATCTAACCCATTATTTAAGGCATGGGAGCCTTCTTCTTTAGTCAGCAAGTTAAATTGATGAGAGCTTCAAATAAGCCCCCCCGACCTTGTGGGAGTTTGTTTTCCCAGAAATGAGTATATGGTTTGCTACATAGAAAGCCTTCTTAGGCATTTCTTCTTCCTTGATCATAAGGAAAGATCTTTCAAAGATCTCAAATTATTTCCTCATGGCTTTGCCATGAGATTTTACCCTGCTGGCCAAGCTCTTATCCACTTCTTAAGTTATTCTCCTTGTGAGTTAGGAAAGGAACTGTTGGCCAAGGAGAGTTTTAAGAAGAAGAAGATTAAGGAGCAGTAATGCTCGTTTCCTTTCCAGTTGGTAAGAGTCCTTCTCATAGGGACTTTTATTCTTTGCAGCCTCTTTGCTAGCTTGTATTTTGACTCTTTCTGATTTGTATTCTAAGTTTTCTGATGTAATTTTACCTTGTTGAGGCTTTTTAATGAATGAAATTTTCTTGGTATTTCTTATATCGTGTTGAATAGATACTCTGTATACCAATGAAAATAATATGAGTTCCAATCGAATATTATAACGAAATGAAATACTTGAATAACTAATCGGTCAAACTTCTCAATAAGCCATAAATTTGAGTAGAACAAACTATGTCTAAGGAAAGCTGGATGCAGGCTGCTATTCTTAGTTTACGTGAAAGTTGTAAACATTAGGTCGCACAAGTGCTGTGAGCTCTAGGTCGCGTGAGAACTGCGGGCTTGAGGTCGCATGTGAGCTGCGTGCATAGTGATCTTGTTGCTTTAGGCAATTGAGTGTTTAAGAGCACCTTCGCGTCTTAGCGAGCACATAACTGCATTGGCATTGTTCTGGGATGAGCCTCGGCGCCTCAGCTTAAAAGCTGGCAACTTGTTCTGGGATGAGCCCCGGTGCCTCAACTCAAAAGCTGGCAATTTGTTCTGGGATGAGCCCCGATGCCTTAGCTTGAAAGCTGGCAATTTGTTCCAGGATAAGCCCTGGTGCCTCAGCTTGAAAGTTGGCAATTTCATCTTCGAGGGGCCTCAGTTTAGAAAGCTGGTAAATTATTAATTCATCTCCAGAATGAGCTCCCGAGGGCCTTAACTTAGAAAGTTGGCAATTTCGTCAATTTATCTTCGGAATGAGCTCGGTAGGCCTCAACTTAGAAGCTGGCAAATCGTCAATTTATCTCCGGAGTGAGCTCTAGGGGGCCTCAACTTAGAAGCTGACAATTTCATCAATTTATCTCTGAAATAAGCTCCGGGGGTGCTCAACTTAGAAAGCTGGCAATTTCATCAATTCATCTCTGGAGTGGGCTCCGGGAGGTCTCAGCTTAGAAAGCTAGCAAATCATTAATTCATCTCCAAAATGAGCTCTAGAGGGCCTCAACATAGAAAGTTAGCAATTTCATCAATTCATCTCCGAAATAAGCTCTAGGGGGCCTCAATTTAGAAAGTTAGCAATTTCGTCGATTTATGTTTGGAATGAGCTTCAGGGGGCTTCAGCTTAAAAGTTGGCAAATTATCAATTCATCTTCGGAGTGAGCTTCAGGAGGCCTTAGCTTAGAAACTGGAAAATCGTCAATTCATCTCTGGAGTGAGCTTTGGGGGGCCTCAGCTTAAAAGATGGCAATTTCATCAATTTATCTCTGAAATGAGCTCCGAGGGACCTCAGCTTAGAAGCTGGCAAATCGTTAATTCATCTTTGGAATGAGCTCCAGAGGACTTCAACTTAACCAGAGGCCACAGTTGGCATAAAGTCACTCGGCAGATTTGAAAGAGTTGGCTGCATGCAAGCTGCGGGGATTACGAACATTTAATAGCACGAAGTAGATCAAAAAGAGATGAAGATAATAACACCAAGCCAATTGTCAAATAGCTTTCAACAGGGACAAAGGAAAGTATTTACATTAGCTCTTGAATTTAGGATACATTGTCAATGTATAATTCTGATTAAGCCCCTCGACTCTTGATCAGGATCTCATTGGGGATGCTGAGATCATTGCCTCGCAGGCCATACAACATATTCTCTTAGTTGGCCTCTTCTGATCAGGTCTTCAATCGTGTCCCTGAGCTATTGATAGTTTGAGGTCCCTAACCAGCTGTTGAGACCAATCAGAATTAGAAATTTATAAATCAAAGCTACCTAAACTATTTGTAGTATAGGCAACACAGGGTCGAGCCCTTGGATCATTTGAAGGATGATAACAATCAGATTAGAAGGTAGAAATAAGGGGGTTGGCATAAACTACACTAACAACTAACTATAAAATAGAAACAAAAATAACAATAAATAAGTAACCAGCTTAAAGGAATCAACTATAGATTAATGCTTCCTTGATCACTAGATATTCATCCAATTGTTGATCATATTCTATGGTTTAAAATTAGAACAAGAATTCTTGAAATAATTAATGAGTCTAATCAAAACTCAGCCAACAAATAATCCATCAAGATCTTGATAAATTGCTTAGTTTTTCTATCCTCTTCTAAAAGTGATAATCAAAATCTCAATAATTATATTAATATTTAAACTAAATAAATCCATTTAACTCCGATATCACAATAAAAACAAAAAGGAAAGGAGAAGAAATAACCAGCAATTTGAATGCAAAATGAAGGAACAAGATCTCCATATTAATCTTCAAGTTTGTCAACCCTCAGACTGATTATAAGTTTAGCCTTCCATTGAAGGTAGAAAGTTATAGAAAAGAGCATAGCAAAATCTTGCTCTCTATCTCTCGAAACTCCCTCCTTAAGAAAAGCTTCAAAACTCAATTGAAAACAGCTAAACAAAAGGAACTTTGCCCAGGTAAAAAAGAAGCTAGTTGCATGGTTGGTGAGTAGGCAATGATGGCTGGTCTGGTTGCTTGTTACCTCTCTCTTGCATGAACTACCCAATGCAGACTGCTTCTTCTGAATTTTATTGCTCTCAGCAGGTTAAGTGTGAACTAGTGCAAAGGATGATCCATTGGGCTCAAGATCCATGCCAATTGGGGCCTGAAAGTCCAATTCTATAGAGGCCCATTTTCTCAGCATTCTGCCTTTGAATTGTAGCTCTAATTACACATCCAATTTGCTAGATTCAGGTTTGAAAGTCTTCATGAAAGTTGTATCACTGTGTCTTAGCTTCCCTCTAGGCCTATTTCACCTCATTTGAACTTGTATAGCTCTAGATATGGTCTAATGAATGCTCAAAGGTTTGGCTGCTTGGGACAAGCTGAGGCAACATTATGGTCTTGGCTTCAACTCCAAATTCAGATAGCCAATTGCATGATTCAGCCTTGGAGGTCTTCATAAAAGTTGTAGAGTTATGTCTTAGCTTTCCTACAAGATAAGAATCACATTAATTGGACAAGTGTAGCTCGAGTTATGACAAAAAAATAGAAACTGCTCAAAATGGCCGAATTATGTAGAATTTTATATAATGCATCCAATTGACATCACACTATAAATACATGTTAACACAGCTGAAGTAAGTCAATTTTGAACCTTAAAATGCTTAGTGAGAGGACAATTAAATGAATGAAATATTTGGTTATCAGTCCCATGTCCGACCTCACTGTGATAGGCATAGAACTCTTGCTTGTTTCTCTACCTGTAAGGGATCCGTATGGGAGTAGGTCTCTTAAAGTCTTCTCTATCCCTTTCTGTCATATAAATTATATCCCAAGAGTTTGATAGGATGCTATATTGCTCGTGGTGATCTAAATGTTAAGGTCGCTCACCTTTGGGCCTTTTGGATTTCCTCGCAGTTCACTTAGTAGAGTGATCACCCTAGTCCACATTATCCCTCTTCTTGTTGTGGGAGGAGCCAGCTTTCTCATTCTTCCTGTCAGACTTTCCCAAGCCAAAAGTCTCTTTCCACTTAACCTACTTAGTAGCTCGCTCATAAAACTCAGTAAGATCCTTTACTGGGGATTTGTAGAGGCTTTTGTACAGCTTTCTATCTTTGCGGAGTCCCGTGGAGATCGTTGCCAACATGATTTCTTCAGATGGATTCTTTACTGAATTGGCTTCTAGCCTGAACCTGGCGATGTAGTCCTTCAGCGACTCATACTTGTGCTGAAAGATCATGGCATGATGATAGGGGGCACGAGCTATCTCTTTAATGCTCAGTACTAGCTGATGAACTTCTATTTGCTATCTTCCAACTGCAAATCGAGTGAGCTAGGAGGCTTCTAAATCAGGCTCGAGATATATCTCCCAGTGTATCCTGAAAAACTCGACATTTGACCAGAGGATTGGCCGTTTACAAGTCCATCTGAGCATTGAACATGTTTAGATGGTTGTAAGGATCAGAATCCCAATTGTAGAATGGAATCACAGGGACCTTAAGCTTGAGGGGAAGGGCCCGAGCCTCGATTTTCTTAAAGAATGGTGACCTTTCTTCATAGTGAGCTCGGTCATTTGGGGCTCGAAGACATTCCTCCAACTGGATCATTTTTTAGAATAACTCTTCAACCAATGGGTCTTGCGCCCTAGATTGTTGGCTGGAAGACTGCTAGATTCTTTGGTCCTGATGGTCATGAGAGCTACAACTTGGAGTTTGCTCTTGCGAGCAGCAAGTTAGAGAATTTTCCTAATTGGCATTGCCCAAACATCCAACTTACTGCTAGCATCGTGACTGCTCCAGTCAGTTCTCCCATTATATTGTCTAACTTCTCTCAGCATTGAAGCCAAGCCTGCACTTCATCCGTGCCATTGGCAATAGTAGTAGGTCGAAAAGAGCTAGTTGGGGGCAAGCCAGCAGTAGTACCAATAACGGGAGCAATGGAGGAGTCTGCTGTAAACACATGACCTTTTGGAGGATTAAGCAATATGTTTGAAGCTTTGGTGGCTCTCCCTTGGTCATTATAATTGTACAAAGAGTTAAAGAAAAGGCAAAAGATCAATTAATACACAGATGGGTCCCACCGGGTGTGCCAAAATATTGACAGTGGATTTCGGTCAGACCCAAATCTGGCCAACAGAGGGGGTTCTTACGGGACCCAAGCTATTTCCCGGTTGTTTAAGCTGTAGAAAGATACTGAATGGTTAAAGGAAGTAGGAGAAGAAAGAAACATGCCAAGGTTTAATGTGATTTGGCTAAATCCAGACGACACTAGACCCTGTGTCCACGGAGAGTATTTTATTACTCAAAGAAAGATTTTTATAGAGTTTTGGTACATTGTTCTTCCCCCTTTTATAGAGGGCTCCCTCCCTGTTTTTATAGAAGGGAGGAGGTTACAAGTGTGATTAAATAGTTTGTATTTCTATTATATCAAATAATAAATATAAAAGACAGTCTAAAGTACAGTAAGTAGACTTTTACAGGCTACCAATCGGTTTGCGTGAAATGCTTTTTGTGGGTGGGGCCCTTGGGATGTATTTTGCATAGTGGCGGCACAAGTTATGCATTGGCTATATGCTCGAGCTCAGCAAGCTTATGGCTAAGCGAGGTAATGTGGTTAAACGAGCTAGAGCTCATGTACTAGGAGCTGTCTGCTATCTCACAAGGTTGGTCTTGGATAGGCTACGAGCTCGTACTGTCAGCGAGCTGGGATTGATCGTGTAGCGAGTTGGTTCGATAGTCCACTTCTTAACGACCTCACGATCTACTGCGCAGAGCTTCCTTACTAGACTTGGCTCTCGCTGAACCTTTGTTTGCCCATCTCATGATAACAAATTTTGCCCATAACACGTATCAAAACTATTAAAGTAAAAATTTAAAAGTGAATTTTGTTTAAATTATTATAAAAACTCAAATATTTAAATGAAAATAAAATTTTATTTATTTAAATATTTCCTTCAACTGATATAAAATAATTATAGAGATAATTTTATACAAATTACAAAGATAATATGCAATAATAATGCATAGATACGTGTAAATTTTATTTTATTTTTTTATAACTGCAACCAGACAGCATTGGCCAGATCAATCTCCAAAGCTGCAAGGCAATGGCTTTGCTTGACCCAACATTTTCCCCGTGTCTTCCCTCGAAGTTTAACATAAGAACAATTTAACAGTATTCAAATAAATTGTTTCAAACTAACATCGAGGTGGGAATTAATTTTCACACCAACATCCAGCCTAATTATATAATTTTTATCTTATTTAAATGGTTTTAATACGCTTGACGATGATAACATAATATAACTTGATGACTAAATTTTATTGGCTAGAAATCCATGTCTATTCTTACTATGCACACGTGTGTGTTCTTTATTCACATTTAGCTATGAGATGAAAAAAGATGAGAAAATATATTCTATATTATTATATGAG
The DNA here is from genome assembly GCA_026873985.1 of Saraca asoca. Classification (NCBI taxonomy): domain Eukaryota; kingdom Viridiplantae; phylum Streptophyta; class Magnoliopsida; order Fabales; family Fabaceae; genus Saraca; species Saraca asoca. Next base: position 4,458 of record JANHAO010005251.1, on the reverse strand, counting down.
TGATATATACTTTCGTAGAACATAGTGTTGGAAAATAAATGTTTAATCGTTTCTTAGAAAAAAATAAATAAATAATAGCGTTGAAAAATAAGTGAGATCATATTTTTAGTGTGAATAATATAATAGTTAGATTATTGTACTTTGAAGTTTTAATTGATGAAATCATGGGGGAATGAGATGATTTAAAGACAACCAAGATTTTCGTGCCTCTTCCTAAGACCATGTTTATATTATTAAGGGAAAAATGTAAATGATCTTTTTTAATTTTGGAATAATTGAATTTAATACTTACAATTATTAATTTTTATAATCAATCCTTATTAATTTTAGGATAATTGTATTTAACACCCAATATTCATCTTGTGACCTATTTGAGGAATAAAAAATGTTCGATTTGACATAAAATTTTATGAAAAATAAAGAATAATGTAAAGGTCTTGTATCTTAAATTTAGAAGTGATTCAACTTGTACACTATTGTTTTGGATTTTCTCCATTTTAAAGATATTTTAATCATTTTTATATGATTTGCTTATCCAATATTAGTAGAAAAATTTATGATTGTAATGTTTGCATTTTTATATTTATGTCAATATAATATAATGCTTAAATTACTTTTGGAGTTATGGGAAAAGGTTCTATGTAAGTACAATTTATTACTTAATTATCTAAAATTAAAAGAGACTGATTGTAAAAATTAATAATTATAAGTGTTAATATAATTACCTGAGTAGTTTAGATTTTTCCCTATTACTAATAGATTAATATATCTTCAGATTTTTTCCTATTACTAATAGATTAATATATCTTCTTTTTCTTGTGGCTTCTCCTTAGTTTACTATTATGTCTCAAATTTTCTATCTTTTGGTTTAGCATGTATATACACTGAATAATATTCACATTGTGTGATTAATTTCATCTATATAACCCACAAATTTGATACAGATATCAGCATTTTTCATGTAATGTATCAATTTTTATATGAATGATATTAGATACATTTCTAAAACAAAAATAGTGCGCCGCTCACTCTTTTTCTTGTATCGCGAAATTGATAACATCTTGAGTCCTATAATCCGTAAAAAAGAATGCATATTACACTATCCTCTTAAAAGGGTACCAAGATTTTTCCCTTTTATACAAAATCTAGTGAATTATGACTTATAAATCATGCTCCAAAACACAGCCAAACACAAACTAACCAGACGTGGAAATTAGGAGATCGGCATCTAATTGCCGTATAATGCTTGCATGAAAAGGAAACCTATAATTCCGTCAAGGCTTTATTAGTTATGAGCTGCGAAATTAACCAAAACAACTACAGTGAAGACTTTCGCGCCCTAAATTAGCCATAGATATCTTATTTGAAAGTTTTAATATATTACATCACCTATATTAAAATATTAGTTACATAACTTTTTAATTTTTACTTACTAATTTATTGTATCACCTAATTAAAATTAATAATTTTGAAAATTTCCTGTACTATATGTTTTATTTAATTCACCTTAATTTAGTGATACAGTCAAATTAAATATCATTATAATTCTTTAACCTAATCAAATTAATTGTTATCATAATTCTTCATCTAACTAAATTAATAAGTTAATGTGAATTATAGTTTCAACAATTAATTACAGAAAAATTCAATATTGATAATAGTAATGTATTCGAAAATTTTCATTTCTTATTAATAAACATCATAATTCAAGGGTCTTGATAACTCTAAATTCAGGATAATATGAAAAATATTATTTCTTTTTCATGTGTAATTAAAATAAATATTAATATTTAATTATTATTGTAAAATAAATATAAATTCATTATAATTAAATATAGTTAATATCTTATTTTAAAATGTCTTTAAATTATTCAATTATCAACTAATTGAAATAAAATGATTGCAATAATTTTATCTTACTCACATCATCAAAATATTATTTATTTTGTATTTATAACTAAAATAAATATAACTATTTTATTATAATTTTAAGATATGTAAAAATTCATTTTTTATTTATGTTCAGATTATTTAATAATCAAATGAAAAAAATTATATAGTTTAAAATAAATATGTATTTTATTATAACTTTAAAATAAGTAAAAGTCCATTTTTGTTCTATAAATATGTTTAAATTATTTAATAATTAACTAACTAAACTAAGATAGTTATAAATTATTTATCTTGGTCAATTAAAACACACCAATAAAAAGTATTAATTAAGTATGATTTTAAATACTTTACGTGAAAAATAAAATCTAATAAAAAATTGATATAATTTTAAATAACTCATATAATTGGATTTCCTTGATTCTAAATAAAAATTTGTGACAAATTTAATATTGAACCTCTAAAAATTAAAAACTTATATATGATATTGTGAAAAAAGTTAAATTAAGTCATCCATTTAATAAATAATTTACTTAATAGTTTATTATTATTTAAATGCATAGAGTGATTAACAATGTCTTGACATCTCAGTCAATAACAAACAATAAACAGATGGAACACTAAAATAAAAATATGCAACCTAATTACTAAAAAAGAAATGCCACCTAGGAAAATAGGACCTAACATCAAAAATGGACAAAGAGAGCATCCATATTCTGAATTGGGACACCAGATTCTCAATCATTTTTTTTTCAATAATCAATAGGGTTTTATTCAAATTAAGTACTTAAATGCGATGCATGTTTATTCAATTATTCATCTAATTAAGTACTTAAAGTTATATTTCTAACATTTTATTTATGTCTCTAATGTGATTTTTTATGAACAGTGCTTTTCAATGTTTGCATTCCCAAGAATTAGTACATTTCTTAACTTATCCAATATTTTTAGAACAACTAAAGAAGAAACGTTTTCGTACAACTCTTGTTTAATTGGATGAAACTCAGTAAATTTTACTTTCAAAGAATGGTTACATGATAACGCTTTTCAACATATAAATATTTTTGTGATTATTATCCTCACTTTTTGTAAACATATAAATATTTTAATTATCTTTACTTTTTTAACACTTATCAACAATTGTGAGAGGAATTATATATTGCTCGTTAACGGAATTAATTAAATAAATCACTCCACCAAATAAGAGTGATCATGTACTACCATTCATAAAATCAAGAAAGAACTTCCATTCTGTCAATCTATATTATGTCTTAACTCGATAAATTTCCCTGTGATTAATCAAATTAAGTCGCTGGTTACATTTCTGATGGTCAATTCATTTGGCTTTCTTTATTATAATCTTTAGTATAAAAACAATGTTTTGAATTAATAAATCAACTGAACAGTTGAAAAGATAATAATGAAAAGTAGCAGTGATCTTTTGTGGTTCCCAATGGAAGTCACTTTTGAGGATGAGGATCCAGTGTCAATGATTTCTGGCGGCACAAAATTTCTTTTGCTCAATTTCCATCGTTTTTCTACTCCAAAATGGATAGAGGGAGATTATTGTTTTTACCAATTTCCGTTGAGTGCTGAGTGCAGGGTGTAAACGAGTTGAACTCTCGAGTTGAGAACTGAATCTTAACATTTAAGTTCAACTTGTTTAGTAAATTTGTTTAAAATTGATTAATTATGTAATTATAATTTTTTTTTTTATGAAATCTTGCAACAATTTGAGTACAAACTAAAGTGTTACCATACTTAAAAATTCCTTCCTTAAGATCAGTAAATTATCCTCGATGATTATTTATTTATTTTTATTTTTAAAAGACTATTTAAAAGATTAATTACATAATTATGTATTAATTTATAAAAAAATTTAGAATCGATATGAGAATGCATAAATTTTCAATTTAGTTATTCCTTCATGCCAGAGCAATTTTCATTTAAAAATATTATGGTTTATGTTATTAATTTTAATAAAATTAACCCAGCGGTAATACTAAAAAAGGGGTTTAAATTAATAAGTTAATGTGAAAATTTAAAAAAAGAATTTATTTATTTGGAAAGTAATAAAAAAATCAAGACAGTCCGCTGACAAAGTGATTATTTGTGTTTCCCAACGGGAGTCACTTTTGCCGACCAAGTGTACATGATTTTGGGTTGCACAAGTGGTCTTGGTAGCTACGATTTGCAGCAGAAAGGAAAAAAAGAGCAGAAAAGGGCAGGGAAACAGTGAATTGGTTGTGCTTGGTAGAGAGGAAAGTTTTCGAAAAAAAGAATTTGGGCAGAAAAAGGGCCGTGGGGCCCACCAAAAAAATTTCCGCATATTAGAGGAGAATATGAGCGGAAAACCATTTTGACTCTGCTGACTCAGAAATCATTGTTTTAAATTTTTTTTTTAAATAAATTATTTATTTCTTTAATTTTAAAATAAGAAAAAAGAAATAAAAAATAACTGAAAAAATTAGAAAACATTTTTCAAAAATTTATTTATTTATTAAAAATATTATTTAAATTTATTAAAAATAAATTTAATTTTATTTATCAATTTTTTTATAATTATTT